>CABFVX010002857.1:47597-60279 GCA_902151425.1 Timema shepardi | reverse complement strand
ATACAAAAAAAAAAAAAAAAATGACATGCCAAACGTCCTTATCGCATAAATTTTACAATTTTAATGAAAATTGGGGTCTAGCTGATAGCCTATTTTTTTGTAAGTGTGGCAATAAGCCTTCGAATTCTTGGTGCCATAGAGTAAGTAATTAATAGATAGTATATGCAAATATAAATAAGTATTTATTTATAGTATATAAATATTAAATAATATATAATAATATATTTACATATTAATATAGTCATATATATTTGACTAAATAAAGGTGGTCATTCTTTCCTTCGTCTCGCGGCGCCATTAATTTTAATTTTGTTTCTAATAATTAATCACGAGCCATGAAGTCTAGTTTAGTATAATTTCAACATAAGAGTATTGCCATCCAAGCCACAACCTTTTATCACTTCAATCCCTCTGCTCTCATTCCTTACTCCTCATCATTTTCAGACCCATGTGTTTTCTAAAACGTTTCGCATTGTATAGCTTCTGCTTCCTAAGTAGAATTGTTGTTTCGTGAAATATATTCATGTGAAACGAGATTAATTTAGCAAACATTTCAGCATAGTTTCTGGTGGGAAAGCCACAGAGAAGAGAGATTATGTGCTAATTGGAGCGTATTGAAACTGAGCACACATCTACATTTACATCCTGTTTCAAGGTTCTGTTCGCTGGGTTGCGTTTTAGGAAGGCAATAGGTTGGGGATTGGGGGGAAGTCAGGATGCCAGTGATACATTTTCAATTACGGTGATGCAGAGGTAACGGTTTCAATCAACGGGATACAGTTTGCAGAGCAATTTGCTGACTTATAGGGGTATCCTACTCGCTGACCTCGTAGTTAGGGTCAGCCTTAAAAGCATTAAATAAAACATTTCGTTATGGATGTTATGACAATCTCATGAATTAGATATTCATGTATTTGCTCATAATTATTTAAAACACTCCTTTGATATTAATTTAAACTTTAAAAATACACTGGTTTAAAATCATTGTAATTATGGAACAGTCTGGATATAGGGGACCACATTTCAATTAATTTAAATATGTCACCTATACGTGGGAATTGAGCCCTTATTGCGCCATTACTCCGTCACTAAACAAGCCAGGACTTGTCCCGTGCTCCGGTTTATTATTCACTCATAATTTAATGCGGTGTGTTGATATTCATTGAAGATTTACTTTGATTAAAATCTCATATTGCATACTTGGAAGCATAACAACCTTCCCGAGTCACAGATTGATGTGGTATCTGATAGATCACGATACTCTTGGTCACTCAAATGTAGCTGAAAATACAACACGGCCATAACAGACTCAGCCTTAAGCTCTGCTTAAAAATTTACCCTCAGATTGGGACGAGTCCTGTGTAGTTCATGGGTAGAGATTTGGAACGCTAAACCAAAAGTAATGGGTTCAATTTCCGTGCCCAGTTGTCATTTTCAACTAACTTAAATTTTATAAACAAGTCACACACAAAAAAAATACAAAAATCTGTACGTAAATTAACATAAATTTTACATCTAAAATGTGGATATAAAGTTTGAACGTAGCTCCCCACACTCTTTCGGCCATACTTTCAGGACAAATAAATGGACAGCTAGACAAAATTTAAAGATATATTTTTTGTTTGTTTTGGATGCGCATAGGACGTGAATGTATGATTAAATTGAGGTCAAGAATTTGACCATTTTTAAAATGTTATATATATGATAAAGTAAAATGTATTATTTATCTAGAGTTTGGAGTTCACTCTTAGGTCGAAACAATGCTCTAATTAACACTTTATTGTGATAATGATGAAAAACTATGTTAACTTAATTATGATTCAATTTATCACTTAATTATTGGGATAGATTATTTTGATTTAAAAATATTATATGTATTGTTAACTCATTAGTTATTAAAATATTTAAAATGTGAAAAATAAATCCACAGATGAGAAAAATATGTTTTTATCACTCACATTCTAAAAATATATGTATAATGATTACTAATACTGATACATTATTTTGTATAAATATTAATATAATAATATAATAGACTATTATTGACAGATTTTAGGATACTAAGATTTTCGAATAAGTTTATAGCAATTAGTTCTAAATATGTGTCTGTGATTAAATTTCGACACAAATATATTTAAATTATTTAGCTCATTATAGATTAATATAATTTATTTGATTCACAATAGATTAATTGGTGACATAAGTACAAGTGTGTAGCTTCTACGCACATTACTTCTTACTATCCGATTGAATTACTCTCATTTTAAAAATAAATGGTAGGAATGAAGAAGCAAGATTGAAAGGAAGCGTAGCCGAAATTACGTGAGGGCAAAACAAGAAATATTTTGGTTAAATGCCTCTCGGTACGCCCGGGCAAGATATGAAACCAGTCCTCCATATGACTGGCAAACCATACCAGAAAAGAATTAAGCTTTAGTTTGTAGATGCTATCCTAGAGTATAATGGCTTATAATGATAAAATATACGTGGGGGTACAGTGTGAGGAGGGTGGATTATTAAGGAGCCAACGAGTTTACTATTGCAAGAAAACTACACAACCATTTCCAAACGTCGTAATAAAAGTCCATCCCAAAGCCGGTAAACTGGGGCATTCTTTACTGGACAAAAGTGAAATTGGGATCACTTTATTGTTTTATTATCTTAATATAATTATTTATAGATATTCAACTTATCTGATAGCTTAGGAGAAAATTTTAATGTATAACACTAGTTAAAAATAATTAATAGAATTAGTCTAAATGTGCACACAATTATTAAAAAATAATTATATTTTATCACAAATATAGAAATGGCTTAAGGTGATTATTTATTTTTGTCTCATGGGATATTTTGTAAATTAAAATTTAACAGACCTCAAATATAAAGATATAAAAAAACTGTACATACTATTTTCTAGGATCCTCTTACCTACTTCCTACGACTATGCCTGACGTAACTAACAAACAATTATGGTTCGGGAAGTTATTTGAACAAAATTACTACAAGATAATGCATGAGTAGTAACTCTTTAGCACACAAAGCGACCAATATTAACGTATGTTTCTCTTATTTCAATATAGCGGCTACACCAATGCCGCCTTTTTACTACTAGACAGAAAATACATATCCACTATTATAGTACTGCTTAGAACGTTTTACCCTCTCAATTTACTCATGACGTCACTTGAGACTACTTTTCATCGGGCTATTCTACATGTTGGTTTTGTTGATAATGTTTAGTATATTATATCCACCAGCTCGTTGTTAAATGTAATGTTGTACAATTAATCTACCTCGTTGGCTAAACTCATATATAAACGTTCATTTTATTATGTTCTTATATTATTTTATATAGTTGAAATTTAGATAACATATTATAAATCTAAACTATTATTAGATTAGTAATTTAAACTTACCTAACAAATTGTAAATTGGGTGGCTCTCTTTGTGATGTTACCGCATCTCACTACACATTCAGGATATACACATATTATATACTAATTGTGATAATTTGTTCTGAGTGAGGACTATTGAATTGGAAACTTCCTTTATCTAACTAATCAAAATAGAAGGCTAAAGCAGTAAAAAATAAAAATTAACACCGAATGAGTCACTTGAGTAAATGTTTCAATTGTCAGAGTACAAACACCTTAAACTCGGAGAACGTAACTCATCTGGTTGCGGGAATGATTGTTAGACGGCCGTCCTCGAGAATATATAAATCCAAATAAACACACAATTAAACAAACAAATATCCTAAGGCTATGTTCAACTATTGATAATATTAAGGGGAAAAAACCATTTTATATATTTATTCATCAAAAATATAATTAAATATATGTATATATGTATTTCAACAGATAAAATCATATATGATGGTATTACAAAATAATATTACGATAGTCGTAGAATGTGTAAATATATAATATTAATCATGTATATGAAAGGTAAATAATAAAGACAACATTAAAGTTAACTATAGCATTACATTTGAAAATTGGCAATAGAAAATAAATAACATTATTTTAACCATTACTTTACTCAAAGACTTGCTTGTTAAGTAACGTTAAATATACCCTAAAAAAACTATATACAAATTTATATTTATTGCCACAAGACGCATATATGTAGATAAACAATTATTTGAACCTGACAGAATTCACAATTACGTAATAAAGACTTCTATCATCAGTCAAAAAATAATTTACTTCATATTCTAATTTTACAAGAAAACATCTCAATTAAAATACGTAATATAATGAAAAGACTAGATAACTCGCCAGAGTAATTTCAAATAACAAGACAAACTTTCACGTTATTGTAAACGATCAAATGAAAATTTACTGATGTGGTATTCATTAACAACCCAAAAAATTAGACCTTATTACCATGATTTCTTTGGTTTATCTTCCAATTCAAAACGTAGTATTAACAAAAAAATTGACATATATCGAGCTCAACAAAATAAACATAAGTCTCAATATCATAATCTTTGAATAATTTAATAATATCATCAAATTTAATATTAGTCTATGATTTCAACGATTATTAATTTATCCATAATTTTTTTTACAAAAGGCCGAAAAGTGAATTTAGAAAAGGTTACATAAAAAATATAATTTAAGCCAAAACGATATTTGTTCTTATATTTTAAATACTTTTAGCCACGGCTACGAACTCCTCAATCAAGAACCAAGTCCAAAAGTGCCGGACATGTTGCCATACTGGCATTATATATGATTGAAAACCCAGAGAAACATGAAGGGAAGGAATAAGGTGGGGAAAACTATTAAGATCACAAAGGGGGGAATACGCGTGACAAACTTAGCTTCGATACCAAACTCCAAAGTACTGGAATGTTCTCGGATAGAGTGGAACAGGCATCACTACTTTTATTAGGTTCTTAGTAAAGTATTGATATCTCGCCACCTCTAGTGGCCGCCGTTTGAACCTGGGTGAGTTTGGTCAATCCATCACGCAGCGCTGTTATGCACGGTTGTGTTTTCGTTGTCTCTCTGAACTGTTGTCAAGAGGTGAGTTGTTTATTTTCCTCCAACTTGTATCTTCTGTAATTGTAACCAAATGCTACAATTTGATAGGAATTTTAACAGAATTGGTGTAAACTGAGTGTGGATGACCATTTACGAAAAATGCACTCAGTTGACATGATCGGAATTTGAGCGCAGATCTCCTCCTTCGTCATCAGCAGTCTAGTATTTTTCGGGCGTGACACCTTAGACCATTTGACCACTGGAGTGGGTGCCATTAATTCTACTGTACTGAATATATGATTATTAATTTACAATAGTATTTAGATGGGAGTCCGACACTTTATAGCTCAGTTAGCTGCGTGTCTGCCTACTGAACTTAGGGTCCTGAGTTTTATTCCCGGAAAGACCAATTTATCATTGGCGAAATGTGGGTTTACCCTTTAACATTGATGATTAAACGGATGGGGACTGGATGGTGTGCCTTTCTTAGTCTTAAGTTAGGTTATAAGGTATATAAAGCATATAGCAAGCTCATAGTGGAAAAAATATGGCTTGAATAAAAAACTGACCCAGGAAATAGACTAGAAATAGTAATCGATGCAAAGTATTTAGATGTAAATAACATTTAAAAAAAAGATTATTGTAGTATTACTTAGCCATATTAATATTATTATTATTACCATTATTATTATATTATTGCAATGATAGTAATAATATAATAATAATAATTATTATCAATTATATTTCATTATTACTCACCCATTCATCAATTACTATTCAGCTAGGTGACCTGGCGATAAAGGGGTAAGGTGTCGGACTTCTGTGCTAGAGTCTGGGGTTCAATTCCCGGTACCGGCACAGATTTATCTGATTTCCAAACCCTTCCTTCACCTCTGACAAGACGTGTATTAATCACAACTTGTGAATGTGGGGAATGCCGGGCCTCCACCGTGGTTTGGATCCCACGTTAAACTGTACGTCCTCAATTCATCTCACTATCATCCTACCATTACACATTAGCGTAAGTGCGTATAAACCGAACGGGTAATAAGACGCGGTGCTAATAAAAATAACTATTCAGCTATTTGTCTAACATTTACTTTCAAGCAAAATTCCTATTTGCATTCACTTTAATATGTGAGTATATTTTTATATTCACATACATAAATATTGAAATAGTTTTATTATTAAAAGAAAACTTCAGAAATTAAAAAAATAATTGACTAATTTGCTATTGTCAATATTTTCGCATTAGGCAACTTAAAAAAAAACATTCACAAATAACTACGAACAGATGTTCTCGTTTTTAAAATGAAAATATGAAATTTAATGCCCTCTAGCTCTGATGAAAGGGTGAATGCATAAAAATAAAAAGAGAAAAGTCTGTACTTTTCCACACTTTAAAAATTTTATATTTTCATATCCATCTGTGATTGAAATAAATTTATCATCTTAAAACCAAACGAAACATCTTTGTTTTATTTTAAATTTATAGTTATAAATAAATAATTAATTAGACTGATTTTATGACATATTTAAAATACAATATTGAAATATATTTCTTATTTATTTATTCATAAATATGTAAATTTTGTAGATTAATTTATATGAAAATTGAAATATTTAACTGATAATTTTATTTGTAATTATTGTATTTTAATTGTAATTATTTGTATTTTATTTGTATGTTTTACTTTCCCAAATTTTCTAAATGAACTTTAAAAAAAAATTAAATTTAGATTTAAAATCATACAGATTTGTTTCGTAGAGTAGTTCATAAACAATGGGTAGTTCAAAAAATAATTATGTAGAGTTTTATTTCAAAAACTGTAAATCTTCACTACACAGCCTTACGCAATAAATTATTTCAAACTAAATGATATTATTCAATAAAAAACATTACTTTGTTTATGAATAGCTAACACACAAACTAAAAACTATTAGTTCTTTAAACTATATTATCGTACAAAACTTATCTCAATGATCTTTCAAGAAACTCCAACTTTGGCGAGCTTCTCTTACAAAAGAAACCAGAACATCCTTAAAACAATTTTGAAATTTTATCGTTTAAAGATACAGAAAACCAAATTCTGATGATAAACCCACATATTATATTTATCAATCAGCTACAGATTATGTTACCAGACGTCTCAGATTCGTATCCCGACTGGATCAATATACGCCTTGATCGTTTTAGATACGCTTGTGTTCCTTATTCATGGGTTCTAGATTATATCGTCTTACATTCAGGTGGATGGTAAGTGCGTATCCTACAACCATTTTATAGTGAGGTTAATAATAATCGTGAAATCAATATTATATTTATAAATAAAATTCAAGCTCTAGTGAAATTAGGTTGTATAAGTTGTAATAAATTTACGTGAATGGCATATATGTGTAATATAATTTAAAGCGTATGCACAATATTTGAATGATATTTAAAAGAAATTGATAATGTTAATTACAAGTTATGATAAAATATAATTAGGAATATCTTGGTTATTTATAACAAACATTTATACTTAAGTCAGTGCATGCCTGCGCCAAAGCTTTTGACAATACTGTCACTGATACAAGAGTTTATAGCTGGTTCATTTTGGAAACAATTTTACCTGTCAAGTTCTTTCAGCATATGGGTTGATGAACCACTGAGCTATTCTTTACCTAAGTACACAGGCATTGAAATACTAGGTCCAATTTATAGGTTAGGCCTAGGCACACAAACGTTAAATTCTTGAAATCTATACTTTATATATGTTGCATTTAAAAACAGTAAATGCATTTCATACAAAACAAAATTATCTTCAACTCAAAAACATTAGTATAAAGAAATAGAATTAAAAACAACGAAGATTTTCATTACTGACGTGTAAACAAACAACAACAATAATAGTAAGAGTAACTATCGCACAATCATCATTTAAAGAGTTTTACCAAAGACCAGAGAATTATATCCCATAAATATTATGTTAATTGCCCATTTGAAACGCTAGTAGTAACGCACTTTATTTAATTCTTCTAATAATAATGTGAAACTATTTGGTGAAACAACAGTGCATACATCTGGTTTATATTTTTTTCTTGCACCTCCTATGAATTATTAATACCATGCTATATATCATTAGAAAGGGAAAAAGTAATCTATATAAAACACAAAATTTCGAAATATTTCAATAATTTTCGGTCCGGTCCCTTTAAATATATTTGCCCTCTTCCTATGGCACTTAAAGCCAATTTTGTACATTTTACTCTTTTTGGTATTTGACACGTTTTACCCATATTATCTCTTGTGCCCTCTCATCCTTTTTTGCCATTTTAAACTAGATACCCTTTTTTACCCTTTTAGCTTCCATCCCTTTTTACGGCTTATAAATTTTTTTCACATCTTTTACAAAGATGATCTCTTTTTAATTGGAATAGCTTTACTTTTTATCATTTTTTAGCTTTCTTACAGATTTTTGTGTGAAGTACCCGGCTTTTCTCGTGGAAAAATATTTTAAGGTAAAATATATAAAAACTCAAAAAGGGCCAAAAGAAATTAAATATTAACTTTTTTTATAGTTATATAATAAGAAGAAATAGTTAATGTATAAAAAAGATAGTAAAGTAAAATGATATGAAGAATAAAAATTAGATCTAATTAAAATAATAATCTTTAAAAGGGGTAAAAACCACACAGAAAAGTAGTCTTCTACAATAATTGTATAAGTTTGGGGCGTTTCCATTTTCTCAGCGTGAATTTTGAAATATAATATATTCAGATGCCATTCGGCTCTCCAAGAGTGTCTAGTGACTCACATGTTTAAATTATATATTATATAATCACACACACAAAAATGTTTTTATTAGTTTTAAGACACTTGAATGAACTCCTCTTCCCCATTTACTACTTCTTCATTTTTAAAGGTATGGATCAGATATTAATGGCTACTCACTGTGGTTTTTGTTCTACCCTGACAAATAATAATGTTCTACCACACTGTAATGTCAATCAACGGAACATTGTTTGGAGCTACTGATTCTGCTTCTCATTTTGCCCAATTCAGCAATGATATATTAGGTTATGTTCATGCAGTAGATATTTTATATGTAAAAAATATCAAGTTAACCATCGCTGACAAAACAATAACCGTGAAAAAATAAAATGTTGTCTCCAAAAAATAAATACTGTGCCAATATTAAATAGTGAGATTCTAGATTTCCTGTCTATCTTTGTAGTGATTGCTCTAGTGTGGTTAGCGACGATATCGGTGAATAATCACATATCTCCTTCAGAAAAAGGTTTTTCCATTCAAATTATAATGCACTCAGTTTCCTTTGGCAGTTGCTTTTGCTACCACCATTAATAAGAGTCAAGGTTAAAATTTTGCAATAGATGGGATATTATTGCCTAAACCTGTCTTTCTTTGCACACGTGCAACTATGGACTCGGCCAAGCCTGCTCATTCAATGCGTATACATATTTTAACTGAAGAAAAAGTAGTTGATATAGAGAACATCGAGTTTTACACAATATTGTTTATAAAGATGATCTCTAATTTATTTATATGAAGAGCTAGCTAATTAAAATATAGCCTATAAAGTCTTTTAAGCCCATTAATGATTTAACTTCTTCAGTAAAGAACATAATTTGTCATAAAAAATATAATATTTTAAGCTTCATGTTATGTTGATGGTCTATATATATATATATAAAATATTGATTTGAAACCTCTTACCACATTTACCCGTTTGCCTTCCAAACCTTTTCCCCATTTAATCCCGTTTTTCTCTTTATGAAAATTTAGCCCACTTTACTCGTTTTGCCATATGACACTTTCTACCCTTTTACGTCCAATTTAAAAATTAATGTTCTAAAATGAGGTGATTTTTTCGGCTGTAACAAGTAGTATTTATTATATTACAAACATCTCTTATGAGAGTGATGACTGCCAATCTGTAATGCTTCTAGTTTGATCCTAGTCCTCTTTTGAATATTATTTATATATGTTCAAATGTATTTTACAGTCCCCAGACATTTTATTTCTTGCGTTATATTATGATTGATTGATATGTTCCACGTTAAAATATTTGTAATTGTGGAAATAATAATACTCAGTGTATATGTAGTTAACTTTTATATATATCCAAAATATATAAACAAGATCAGAAATAAAACTATGTATGCTTAACATATAAACGTAAACAAATAAAACATAATCAATTTCCTAAAATTATTATTGAAAAATAGTAATTTTCCATTGATATCTCTAAGTGTAGGTATTATCTATATACGTGTTAGAATTTTACTATAGTATAGGACTTTTACTAATATATTACTGCTAAAGAGAAATTGGTTCCCCTTATTGAGTTCAAAGATGAATGGTGGCAGTGAAATATCGACTGATACTATTTCAAAATTTGGTTTCAACTCTTCCAGTGTACTTTATAGCAGCTATGTACAGGCAGGACCCATTAATGATCCAACTCCTACATAGAGTGAACTGTCAAAGCTCTTCATTGTAATCTCGACAATGGCGAGGGATTTTGGAAACGTCCACAATGTAATGTGTTTTGCAAACTGGTCTCATTAAGAACGCACTAAAGCAACACATAACCATTACACATAGGAACACTAGGGGGAACTCGTCATTAACCTCGTTCTCTTGGACAAGCAGTATGGATAAAATATAGACCTCTAACAAAATCGAAGATGGGTGCTTTTGGTTGCTAGTCACCGCTATCAAAACTCAATGTAATTCTGAATTCAATAGTAGCAGTGTGACGTCAATATGACTCTTTACAGTTATTTATTTATAACGCGTGCGCAATGACAGTTTCCCAATGGTCTAGGTTGTATCAGTAATTGAGTGCTGACTCTTTTAAACACCACTCATACGTAACTGAAGTGTTGTGATGGTTCAGAAAGCAAATTGCATCTAATGGTAATGAACAATTACTGGGTGCTCATTTTATATGAGGATTAACGTGATTTAATAGGAGTCGTTAACTTAAACAGGATTACCACTATCCTTTCAAACTGGGAAAGCTGGTAAAACACATAAATTTTTTTATGTTTAGAAAATTCAAGAGTAAAAACAAGAAAATTTACAAACATAAAATAAAATAAATGATAAAGTACACTGCTCACCTTTTTCGCTTTCCTTTGTCTAAAAATGAACACATTTACTTAAAACACACAAGATTTGGGAAACAAAATAGTAGGCATAAACATTTTTTTTTCAGAAAGATAATAGTAGGCCTAAACATTTTTCATAAACATAAGAGTAGGCCTAAACATTTTTTTCAGAAACCTAATAGTAGGCCTAAACACTTTTTTCAGAAACATAAGAGTAGGCCTAAACATTTTTTTAGAAACATAATAGTAGGCCTAAACAGTTTGTTCATAAACATAATAGTAGGCCTAAACATTTTTTTTCAGAAACTTAATAGAATAAAAAACAATCATATTCTACCAAAGAACATATATGAAATAATATACCCTTTTACAAAAACATATTGAGGTAAAATATAATATTTGTCCCAATTTCCGAGACCTCAATTTTTTAAAATATATAGAGTTTCCATTAGAACGGAGATTGTGAACTTTGAAGTGTATTACTAAATATTTTTTAAAATTCTTTTAATAGTACTACACCCTTAAAATGAATGATACGCTCTTTCTTGTCTCAAATAGTTGCAGAAAAATGATTACAATTGAAAATATCTGCTAATATAAACTACCCTCCATGTCATTTTCATAGAAAAATGAGAGTTTATATTTTCTTTGTAATGTTATAAAGACTTTAGGTACAAAATTTAATAAATATTGTAAAGGGTTAGTTTGTAGAAAATTAATTTGTTATCTTTTAGGCTTTCCGTAAATTATCCTTAATTCTAGGGCTATATATCAAATGCCAGATCTTCTTGGGGGTACCTTATGAAACCTCTAGAGACCAAATTTTAAACCAAATTAGTAGAATGCATTCTGATCTAAGCTGAGATACAGACACATTGACAGACAGACAAGAAGTCAGTCAGTTAGATAGACAGGCAGGCAGGCAAACGGTGTAAGTGAAACAATTATTTTTACGGAGGATCATGAACGTCATCGTGTATCAAAATCTCGAATTCGATTTTGTTGGCGATACAATACTTCTCTCTCCAAGGGATCGAGATTAAGTAGAAATAAGAGAGAGAAGCATCAAACTGGTTGTAATACATGTCTAAGCTCCTCCCCCTCCTCCACCCTTTAACACTCACCATTTTTCTCATTTTTTCCTCAGAAACATTGTGCAGAGTAACATTTCCCCAACAAAGACAAAACCATCCTGTTCTAAACCTTCAATGGCATGTATCCACAATACTTATTGTAACAAGTTAGGATTAATTAATATTGAATACTCTCTAGTTTTGGTCAAGTGGTCAGAGTTTGTGGCTAAAGATCCAGAGGTCCCGGGATCGTTTCCCGACAGTTCCGGATTTTAGGTTAAAGCAATGGGTCTGGAACAGGTGTCAGCTCTTACCTGTGAAGACTAATGAGGAACTACTTGAATGAAAAGTTAGAATGCGTGGTCTAGAAAATTGAGATTAACGGCTGAAGGGTTCGTTGTGATGCACACATGACAGACACACTATCAATTGACACACATTTTCCAGCACAAGGTCGTAGCCAGAGGGGTATGGGGTTCAACCCCCCCCCCCCCCCAAAA
>CABFVX010002857.1:37420-47500 GCA_902151425.1 Timema shepardi | reverse complement strand
AAAAAATATATATATATATATATATATATATATGTATATATATATATATATATATATGGCATTATTTATGGTTCAAACGATATCAAAATTTAGATACAAATACAAATTAGGGGGCTGTGTTGCCATGAATAGCACTTCATAAAGCTTCTAGAGGTGTTGAATATTTAGTAATTTTCATAGCCTTCGGCATTTTGGGGGCGATTTTGCCATAAAAAAAACACTTCACAGAGCTTCAAAAATGGTTTAATATTAGGAAATTTTCCAAGCCCTCGGCAGCCAAGGGGTTCTTTTCCCATTAAAATCCCACTTCAGAAATTGTCTAGAACTGTTTATCATTTCAGCTATTGAGGGATGTGTCCACCAACCGCCCCTCCCCCTCGAAATCATTGGCTGGCTACGGCCTTGTGCCAACACACGGTGGTCTCTCGGTCATTATGACATGAAGTTTTATATTTACTTATCTATATATATGGAAAAATGGGAATTCCATCTGGATAATCTGAAAAACACAGATAATTTAATATTAAGAAATTGGTTGCAACCGTGATTAATTACGTTTAGTGTATTGTTTACTATGTTACTGTAATGTTATTTTTACTTGTTGCCAGAGTGTGAAGATGCAAGCTTTCAACAATCCAGGCTAATGTGTTTACACGCTCATGTGATGAAATGGTATTTGTTTTCAAGTTAAGTTAATCGATGAGAACCAGCTCATGTGTCGAACGCAGAACCAGATTAAAAGAGAAGCTGATTACTCCAAACGTTGCCATTGACAGGATTGTCGGAAGTACTGAAAGCTCTTCTTTAAAGGTTTTTTTCCTTCTATTTCAACCCTACCTTTTTTGTGTGTGGTTTTGTATCTTTCTGTTCTGTTAAGTCCTACAGTTCAATTTCGTAAATCTCTCAAACGTCAAGTTTATTTTGATCACTTTTGGGTTAAGATTCATATGAACAAAATGCTGCCCATTTGAGAGTTTTTTTCTACGGCAAGACGATTAAGTAAAAAAATGTAAGACGTAAGTTCAATTTTAAATTAAAAAATCATAGAAATCAGTTAATGGGAATAATGCTGATCTAATAGACTGAGTTTTGACTGTAATGGTTTGAATCAATCTATTTACTTTCCCATTTATATATATTGAAATAGTGGACATTTTAAACCTCGATATTATATCAGTCAGATCAAAAAGAGGATGTTACGATTCTCTCTTTCTGCCTCTTTCGTCATCTCTTTCTGGGGCTACACGAATTAACGGTTTGAATTATTCCGTTCAATCCCTATATCTAGTTTTCAAATGGTCATAGCTCAAGGTGGAATTATTATTTTAACTCTAGATCTTAAAATTAAGAGACGTTAGTAGATAACAGGTTTTTTAATACAGAATCTTTTCGAAGATTGCCTTATCAATGTTGTTTAAAATGGTTTGATCTGTAGTCTTACAGGCTTAAACCTAAAAGTAAAAGTAATAAATAATCGATCTTTGGGAATTAATTATCCTGAAAGTGTAAATACTACTAATTTTTTAAATTGTAATTATTCTCAAATTGCTATAATAATTTTATTCACAATTGGTGTCTATGGATTGTTTTATATTAATAAATAGCACAATTTATAGTTTTTATTAAAATCATTCATTTAACTATAATTTAATTATAGCCGATATAGAATCCGTTATAGGTTTTGTTCAACTTTGTCGTATGGTTTGTTTCTCATAATGGTATTTAAAATAATAGTTTCTAGATTCAGCATCAAATTTGTAGGTGGCTTGCACATTAACTAAGCAAAGATGTAAGTCCCAATACTATTAAATAGGAATTGAACTATCTGTATGTGAGAAAATAGCAAATGTATTATTTATTCTAATTCTACTTGCTTATAACAAGTATCTCAGTTTTTTTCTACATTGCTATGAAACGTTAACTATTACTCTCTATCATGGGAATTGTGTTACCTCGTTGTGTATCTTGGTAAATGTCAGAATAGTGTATCGTACTCCAACTCCTACTCCTATCCATTAGTGTTTACATGCTCTCCTCCATATCTAAGTGGCCCGGGAGACCAGATACATGTCAAGGGGACATTGGTTTCAGATCATACAATACCTGATATAATATATTAGTTGATAATGGATGAATCCTTGTTCTCATGAAGTAGACAACTCCTGCTGGAAGAATAAGCCATTTAATGATTTTTGATGAATTTGTTTATATTAATGCTGAGACCCGCACCGATGGGAACAAGTCTTGTTTACCAGTTGGTAAGAGGTAGGGTTTAGAATCCTTGGCAGTTTTGTGGAAGTTTTTTTTAGCTAGAATCAATTTTCTACTAATTCATTGAATAATTAAGTGGTTAACTTCGATGGTTAGTAAGACGCTGTGTAAACTACATTACCAATTTTGTTTAGTGTATCATTTTACGTCCGAGATAAATACATTTAACTACACTATTTTATTAGCATTGAATAAAGTTGAATTTAGAGAAAATGTACGCTCATTTGCGTGTAGACAGAGTGGAAAATACTGCAATATTAAAAGCGCAAGTACACCCAGTCATCCACCAGTCATTGTTAAACTAGAAAATAAGCTATTAACATTCAGCCCATGTGTCCACAAGTTTGGGTTAATTGAATAACATGATTATTATAGTAATAATAAAAATATACTAAATTTTTTATTAGCACTACGTCTTACTACACATTCAGGTTATACGCACTTAAGATAATGTGTAATGGTAGGGTGATTTTGAGATGATATAGAGGACCTAGCGTTTAAAGTGGGATTCGAACCACGGTGGAGGCCTGGAATTCCATACATCCACAAGTTGTGATTAATATACCTCTGGTCAGAGGGGATGGAAGGGTTTGTCAATCAGATAAATCATTGCCGGGACCAAGGATTGAACCCTGGACACCCAGCACAGATGACTGACACTTTACCCCTAGACAGCCAGTCCACCAATATAGGCCTACTAATAATTAGGCCAGTCGCCCACCAATTTGACAAAAACATTCACGTGACAACACATTTGGTCATATGACAGTCCGACAGATAATTTTACACGTTGTTTAAATCAGTGGCCGGTTACCGAACTGAATCTGTCATATGACATCATCTGACATTCATATGACATCGAACATATGTCTAACGAAGGTCCGTGCACTTCTGTCCGATGGGTTTTGCTCGTCTGACAAAAACCTACCATGATTACATTAATGTCTCGTTTGATGTGATGCTTTGTCTATTGTTTGTGTGAATCTTCCTAAGCTTGTCTTAAATTTACAAAAGAAGAAAATTAAGAGTTTCCACACTTGGACAAGTGAAATTTTTGAAAAACTTTTCATATTTTCTCAATTTATTTAAAAACACTAAAATGTATCATTCTTTATTCCGAGTATACATCCAACACTTTCTCGGTCTGGCCTCATCTTCTTCCAATATCAGTAAAGAACAACTACTAAAAAGTAAAATATTTATATTATCGTCACATGACGCCATGACTGTAGCTGTGCTTGAATTTTGTCCGGCCTTGGTCACATCATCTTCGCTCACTGTGTCTAACAATTGGTCAAATTACATTTTGTCATATTATACCATGGGACTTTTTTTGTCAGATTGGTGGGCGACAAGCCTTAAGCTTCAAATTATGGTTGTAGTATTTTTTATTACCACGTTTTACTACCCGTTCGGGTTACACATTTATAATAATTACGCTAATAGTTTTAGGGATTAGGGATGTTATATTTATAGGATGTCTACCCACATTTGAGTGGAGGTAGAGTGGGATTTTTTTAGACAAACCACACTTAGTACATCCGACCGATTTTTGAACCCCGATCTCTGAGTCATCGTCAGCCTAGTCAACTGCTAGAGTGGCGAGTTAAACAATGCGGCCACCGAAGTGGATTGTAATAATATTAAAGCAGCATTTATATTATTATAAATAATATATATCATCTATAATATAAATACTATAATAATGATTGTACTATATGTTATATATTATAATAAAATATAACAATATATACATATTTTATATATGTCATAGCATGTCAATAGAACTATGTTCAAGATGTTTATGAGTGAAAGCTTAATAGGGTGGAAAATATAAGCGTTTATATTATTTCCATTGACTTAACATTTCAGCCCTTCTTGAATTGTATTGTAAGACTTGGATATATTCAAAATGGATTGAGCCTCACATTGTGTCAGTTTTTATTAAATAACTATTTTCAAAATATACTCGAAGAAATATAATATTTTAATTCAAAAATTAATTAGAGCTTATCCTATCCCTTATACGACTCAGGCCCAATTGTAAAGTTCGTAGGCACAGGTGCCAGAATATATACCATAAAGCACAGAAGAGGGGAAGATGGGAAAAAAGGGGGAATAACATTTGAGATTACAAAGGAACACAAGATAGCGCATGCCGATTAGCTTCGGGAAGGCCCGCGGACGTTCGGGAATCTTCTCGGAGGTGATCTCTTCACTGCGCAAGTCAACTCAACTCAAGGCGTTCGCTGAACTTGCCCCTCCCCCCCCACCAGTCTTCGCTAACAGAGTACTATCTTCCCGATTCCGTGAAGGTGCGTCTGGTGGTTTTGTGTCGTTCTTACACGCAGCCCCAGTCAACAAGCAAACGGGGTAAGTCTTGTCCATTAATAGTTGTTTAGTGTCTTTCATAACCCATCCGATGCTAATATTAAAAACTTTTTGGTGTTTCAAAAAGTTGTACTTCTAGAAAGCCTAAATGAATTTTTAAACATATATGTACAGCTATCAAGTATTTATCATTAAATAAAGTATTTACCATATATAAGTATCTTCATAAAATAATATATCATGAAATATTGTTGATTAACCTTACACCTATATTAATAAACAGGATAATTCAGAATGAATCCGTCAGGTGATCTTATTCTAGGCTAATTTGTATAGTGAAATGTGCAGTATTTTCAAAATTGTTTTTAAGTTTAAATAAAGGCAGATTTTTTGAATTTACGATCATTAGATTTTAAACTACTAAGACTTTGGATAAAAATGCATTTTTGAAGAGTTAAATCAGTTTTAAATGATATTGGTAAAATGTTACTTTTTCATTGCTTCCAAAATTAGTTTTTTAAAACCCTCGTCTTTTATGAAGAGCTATAGCTGGTTAGGTCACATAGAAAGAATAGATGAATGATGGAGGCTTACAAAATTTGTAAATGGGTTTGAATTTTATGAATTACGAAGCAGCCATTAATTTTTATAATTTCATCAACCACATTGATGGACACGAAGACCATGTCGTTAATTTCCTCTTATCTGGTTCATCGGTAGTGTGTGTGAATAGGGGTAGTGGGGTTGTGGGTTGGATTATAATAACTACCGGGTATACTTAGGACTATTTTCTAACTATTTTTCTACTCTTGTTTGGCCCAAAGGAGTGTAGACTATCTCTAAATTCCACCTTCCTCAACTCTAACCTATTAGTATACTTAGATGAAGAGAGTGGGCTGGAAGAACAGGATCGATCAATAATAATATTTATTTGTATTAATTTAATTAAAAAACTTATCATTAAGATGTGAATTTTTACTTAACTGTCTGTTTTCAACTTTTTCTTTATTGATCATTATAAATGTAACTAAAAGTATTTTTAACTAATCGGAAACTACAAAATGACATACTTTTTTTACAGACCCACATGCATGGTCTGGACCTTAATAACATAAAAGTTTTCAAATAATTTCTTAAAATTAATAAAAAATATTTCAAATTTACAAAAAATATAACTAAACATAAGAAAAAAAGATCATAATTCATTCTGCACTAATGACTGGTCAATAACCACTGGAATTCCGATTTTAACGGTACAGCCCCACCTTTATTGAAATTCAATTGTTTTCTTCTTCCGGAAATTTTACTCAAGGGCTATAGGCCTATATTTTTTACTTTATTCTGTAATTTGTTAATTTGGTTTCAAAGACAAACGTTGTGCTTGATCTTAACATGAGAGTAAAAGTGTTTTTTCCGAGTGAGTCAGATAATGTTAATCAAAATTAAAAAAAAGTTTATGTCCAGTGTAATGTTTGCATGTGTTCTATTATAGTGCGAATAAATAAATAAGCTATTTTATTTTATTTCAATTACCTACATGTTTCTGGTTTAGTTTTAACACGCACCTTCATTAAAGTAAAATCTGGTTCTAGCGGAAAATAGATCCTTAACCCATACGATTCGTTTAAAACAGGTTTCAATGTATAATTTTAAGTGATTTATCGTCAGTATAATTCAATATGTAAGACAAATAATTAAGTTAGCAATAAATATTTTTATTATAGAAAAACATAAATGAGTTATAAGATTACAATAGTTATACAAGATTAATGGTGGTTGACAATTGAACATGTAATATATAAGTTCAGGAAAACAAGTGAACATATCGTAGATCACGGAAAACTCTACATTAAATAGAATATGTGTTGACATATAGCAAGTCCAAACTATAGGACTGTCTTGCCGCTGCTCGGGTAAATAAGTGTCCAAGGCAGCATGGTCAAAGGCAGTATATATATAAAACTTGAACTTGCTTGATTGGGACTTAAGAAAGTCCTGAAGATACATTATATAATGAATGGTATGATAAAGGTTTGCTAATTACATTGGTAGATGGCTAGCAAACAGATATCAACACCAAATAGTACTATGGCCGGTCCTTTTCCCAATAGGTACTGCCAGAGCACTCAATAGAACAATAACCCATTCCCTGGGGTACAACTTTACTTTAGTACACACTAACTTTTAATAATTGGTCAATAGGAGCCAACAGTGGGCTAAAAGTAAAGGCATTATCTGCGTGGACCCCATTACGGAGACTAGCGGAGCTCCACGCTTTACCCACCCCAGCTAATACCACACGTGAAGCGTGCCAATAGGAATGATTCAACACATTGACCAAAATGGGTCCAAGAAAAAGGACTGACAACCTGGTTTTAGCCATACAAATATTAAACAACTGAACACGACGTCCACGGCGTCATGAGAAACAGACTAGTCATAAGGACTAAAAGGAAGTACTGTACTTGTGGAGAAAAGCAACCTTTAAGACTAGGTCCTTATTACCTCTGGAGCTCAAGGCTCCTATATTTAAGCTATGTCACATGGACATAGGTAAAAACTTATTCACTTGGACTAATATAAGAAGTCTGAATAACTTGAGAAAAAATTATATAGTCACTTTGACTACACCAACTAAGTCAGAAGGACACAAAAACCAAAATCTAGTCACTTTGACTGAAATAAGAAATCTAGATAAACATTTTAGTCACCTTGACCATATAAACTAAGTCAAAAGGACATGATAAACATTATAGTCGTCTCTACTTTATAAACTAAGTCTGAAGGACATGATATAAAATTCTAGTCTTTTAGACTAGACCCATAAGTCTGATTGGCTTATTAATAGCACCTTGATACTTAGAAGATCGAAGAGGATTTCCCTCAACGACGTGGTGAGACCCACGGTCAAAACTTCATGAAGAGCGGGTACTACTTTAGGTGATAGAGAAGCGTTTCTTTCTTCGATGTAACGATGTGGTGAAATACAATAAGCGAATCTGAGTGGCACTCATTATATACGATTACTCTAACAAAACAGGAATAAAAAGACTAAGGCATAAGCCACAGGTAATGGGAGAAACGGAAACAAGAGGAGAAAATAAAATAAATAAAGGGGGGAAGGAAAATACAGAAGTACCAAGGAACGCCGCAAGAGCAGCAGCACTCTAGGCTCCTGACTTTGATCCCAAGCCGGTCCCGTCCTTTTCAACTATTGGGTGATACAGCGAGCGGACGTGTGTGAGATTTGCTATGCTGTTGGCCCTCGCCATACGCGTCGTAATTTCCTTGAAACCATGGTGATTGTATCAGAGCCCACCCATCCTGTTATGGCGAGTAAGTCTTGAAGGATATTATTACTAAATAAATCAGTTTTATTTATCTTCTTTGGATTCAGCAATAGTATTTTTATAAGGATTCGTCTCGTGAGTGTTATTTTAAACACTTGTAGTATTTTCTTCTCGGAAGCATGGTGACTATCCGGGACCATCCAGTCATGGAAAGTAGGAGTTGAAGCATATCATTCATACATATGTCAATTTTAATTATCTTCTTTGGATTCCGTTATAATAATTATAATAATTTATTATTTTTATGTAAGCTCGTGGTGTATATGTAAATTTTACATAATTGACATGCTAAATAATTATTTAAGGCCAAAAATGATGCAAGAATAACGCAAAATAAGAAATATGACCAAATATATAAAGTGTATAAAATATACCAACCAATAACCTATAAAAAAAACCTTTCCACTTCCATGGGATCATAAACATAATGAATGTGAACATTATATGTGATGTAAGGAAAAAAAGAGGACATTTAATCAAAATATGGTATTTGCTAATCATGTGACATAATAGACCTTCCCCCTTGTTATTTCAATAACGTTTTTCTAAATTTTAAGTGTATATATTATTCACATGAAAGAACTTGGAGTTTGTAAAAATAGCCAAGAATGCCGTATTTCCATAACGTTTATTTTAATAAACAAACATGGCACCTTAAAGCTCTACGAATATAAGAGGACATAGAATTAGATGAATAAACAATGAGATGTAATATATTGAACACTTGCCAGTGTGGATTAATTAATCCTTTCAATTTTCGTCGAGATGGACGATATTACTTACAGACTGTTTCGAGCACGGAGACCATTGCCATTGTTGTGTTCAAGCTAGCACCCCTAGTAGTGATCACGAGAACTAGCGTGAGAGAGAAAGAGAGAGAGAGAATCCTTTTGACATTTCATCGCCACGAGATTTGAGTTTCGTGAGATGTCAAATTAAAAATAGAATGTAATATCTTATATCGATTCTATTATATTTACAGACTTCTGTTTGCTTTTAAACTATTATTTTTTGTATCTTAATTTTAATATCAGTTTAAATCAACATTTTATTTTTTTATTTTGTAAGAGCTCACCTCTTAATTTCCAATTAAGGAACGATTTTTAACTGTCCACGGCAGAAGTGAGCTGGCCCTATTCGAGCTTTTAAGAGATCATAACACCACAGTCGTTAACTATACCACAAGAAAAAATATAATCGAATTGGTATTTAAGTTGAAAGTTAATGTGTCAACAGTAAGCCCTGGATCCCAACTAGTCCTTGGTATGTTTGTGAGGATAGTTCTCAAACATTAACAGTAATATGAAAAATTTCATTTTTCAATAATCTTCTACAAATTCTCTTCAACAGAATACCAAATCATTGGGTGAGGTGTATCTATTTTTAACCGAGATATGTCCCTCCCCATTCCAAGTCATCCTAGAATATCTTTTACAATACATTACTTTACGAGATCTGAACTGTCAGCATCAAACCTTTTTTTTCTACATAATGATATTGACACGTTTATATTTTTAGCTTTTTCACTTTTGTCAACTTTCATTTTCATGATTTCAGCAATCATTAAACTTAAAATAATAAGAATATAATTTAATTTTAATAATTTTTGGGAATATAATAATTTTTTATTGGAAAACAAGTTTTATATTAGCACTTGATTATTTTTATAAGTTTCTCTTCACATTGATAAGTGAGCATTGTTCCTTGATTTAAATTAATATAAAAGTGTACTTATATTTATATTTTTATATTTAAAATATATTTATGTTGCCTTATAACTGTAGCTATCAGAGTTACATAGACATATGATGTTGTTAACATAAGATCACATGAATGATCCAACAAATCGTGTAATAAGTTAATTTTATTTATTTGATGTCTATGGTCCTACATTTAACGAATTAATATTTAACTATTTAATTATGTGATTTTATGTGTGTTCCCTAATTATTGCTACTGTTTAACTAAGAATTTAAGTCATAATGTGTCAAGTTGCTATTACAACCAGGTAAGATTACTGAGATTGTTTTTAATACACAAACATCCAGTAGTCCACAGATTGTAAGAGTTTCGTGAATCTGAGCAATAAGTTTGTTTTAACAGCTCCCTCACCCCCCCCCCCCCCCCC
>CABFVX010002857.1:0-37376 GCA_902151425.1 Timema shepardi | reverse complement strand
CATCTTTCGGAAGTCTTGCTAGTACTACTTTAGATTTACTTAGAAAATGTGAGAGTTTAAAAAATAGTTCCTTCAGTATTCTGTATAAACTATATTTATATTACACCATTAATGTAATTGTGTGGGCCCAGGAAGCGTTTTTAAAAGCTGTTCATGTAAAGTTATAAACCATATTTATCTTAAATTTGTTTCTAAACTTGGATTTTTCAAAATCGTGAGTCATCTTATATTTACGTAATAAAATATGTTCTGTCATGGTAAGTGTTTGTTTGTGAGTATTACGCAACAGACAATATTCCTGAAACAGAGCTTTCAAGATCAAGCTTTCTCTTTAAGTTTATGGCACGCCAAAATATGCTTTTCTTACAAATTTGAGGCACAAAAGATGAGTGATAAGAGAAAATGCAGATTGTGAACTATCAGAAACAAATGACAATTAAAATCATTAAAAGATATAAAACTACCATTTTTTTCCTACATTGACGAGATTCTAATATCAGTATGATTTAAAAATTTTAATAAAATATATTGTCTAATACAATATATTAAATATTATTGGTCCAAAGTGACTTCATTCATAAATGGTAGCTATGTCGATCTTTTAAGACTATTTGCGCATTTTCCTATAAACATACTCGTAGATTGTGTAAGGATACATCTAGCCACGGGAATCAAACACAGGACTCATGGCTTAGCGGGCCAGTTCCATACCACTTAGCTATTCAGAATTATTCACGTGCTCAGGGTTGCTTTTCATTTTAAATAGTCGTATTATATTTATGTAAATAAGGGAGTGTTGGGAATTTATTCTTTCTATTAAAAATACTAGAGAAAAGGTTTTGGAATATCGGTATAATATCTCTTAAAATAAATTTAAAAAAATTTAAGGTGCATTGCACTTATTTTCTCGCGTCTTTATCAAGACATGGAGACATAAAACATACACTACTAACTCAAAGATTATATTAAACGAAATCATATAAATATGTAGAAGCAAAATGAAAACTAGATTATCATATTCCACTATATATGATAATATACACTGTTGGATAAGCATATTTAGAAAATATTAACATCTCTGTCCACCAAATAGCATAATAATCAACTCAAAATTTCCCAGACATCAATACAAAAATATTGGATTTATAGATTTATATGTATTTCGATAGTTTTTTAAAAATTGTTTTACAACTGTTCAATGATAAGTTATTTCGTATCTCAAAGGGTGGTGGAGATATGATAAAAACAACAGATATCCATTAATGTAAATACCTATACGTCATTTTACCAGAAAATGAAAAATACCATTTTATGTTTAATGTTAAACACTGACTAGATACGATTTTTTAATCAATATCGTTTAAATCCATATAAATAAAATCGAATTTTTAGTTTTCCACCCGAATGTAAACTATTCTTAATTTTGGTGTAGAACGATAATTCCAAAAACATCTTTGGAAAATTATATGTAAGCCAGTAAAATAGTTTCAGTTCACACACATTGACACAGAAATAGAGAGATAGAGGGAGTTTTTTTTTTACCGATTTAATGAGTTCAGTAACGTTGACATTCATAAAAATCTCAAATTCAATATTTTTGGCCATCACAATACTACATCTCACGCAGGGCTCACAAGAAAGTTTAAGCTGTTTAGACAGATATTTCTGTTTCCCCCTGTAGTTTGACTTTGTTCAGTCTCTCTACATATAATCCATGGCTCTCCTAACTTCGAGCGCTCTGTCCTCACACTAACTGAATACTCCGTTTTTCCACATGTATCTCCCACTAGAGTCTAGGACGTACCTGACTCTATAAGCTGGTAATAACATTAACAGTTTCTTGTGTCATCTGACACAGTTTCCTTCCAAAGGCTCTCGGCAGAATAAGCCACATATCCCGAGGTGGGTGGAGCGAGTTTATTCGCGGCAGCTCTATAGCTTTGAACACAATTGACTCGTGGAATTATCTACATTTGCATTTGTTTGTTTTTACTTTATCAACTATGTGAGGCAGAGGCGTATTGGGGTGGTTAAAAATACATCTCTATATTTAAATGAAATTAATGTTATGTGCCCCAAATTCATAGAAGAGGGGTTTTTAGCATTCCGCATAGCGGTAGTACGAAAATGGAAGTAAGGAAAGACTAGAAAAGTAAGGCACAATTGGCAGCGTGCTACTACTCGTTCGGGTTGTACTCCTATGTAATAATTACGCTATTGTGTTTAGGATGAGTAAGGTTTAATTTCGAGGAAATGTATAAGCATATGTGTGGAGGGCAAGTAGAAACTTTTTAGGAAAAAGAACATGACCGTGATTAGAACCCTAATCTCTCCGTCAAACGTACTAAAATATAACGGTAATGTATTTATGTTTAAAAAAAATTAATTTAATTATTTCACAAAAGATTTCGCCAAATTTATTAATACGTCTTATCACCCTTTTTTTATTTAAATAAAACTCCTTATATAAACGTATACAAGTATTAATATCGATGTGTTAACTTCATCTACAAACATAATTAAAGTCTAAATTAAAATATATGAGCTTCTTTATTTTAGGTTTTTTTGGTAGCTAGTTTGTGGTTTAAAATAGAAATAACCTTTTTAATATAGTTTTACTAATTTATATCTAGTGGAATAATTTCATATTAAATCATAATTATTTTATTAAATCATTACATTCCTGCACCTCGTCTTAGTAATGATTCAGTCCGTCCGAATTCCACTCCTCTGCGGGATAGGGATGAACAATGCAGAAAGTTGTATTGGAGGATTTACGAAAATGTACATATTCTACAAAGAATGGGAAACCACAAAGATAAACCCTCAATATACCCTGCTAGGAGTTGAAATCTGATATAGAAGTCACCAGCTAACCAGCCTACACAAGATAAGTGAACTCAACGCCTTAACCCACGTGCCTCTCATTGCCAATATTATACCAATAATATGGAGATAATGATAAACATATTTAAGTTAATAATACGATTAAAAACTTAGCTCATTATATATAAACCAATTTTAATTCTTTTAATCTAATTCCATCTGTAATATTATTACCTGTCCTTCAAAATGTATTTCCATAGTTAATCGAAAGGAGGGTAATAGTATTTCAAATTATTGAAAAATATTTAAATGATGAATTCCATTTGATTACCATCCCATATTCCAATAAATACACATTTTAAGGTATTTTCTGGTTGGTTTATTTTTTATATGGTGGTTTTGTTCTCTGGGACATTCTTAGTCCTACATATTTATGAGGTTATACATATATTTTGGTCAATTTTTTGTTCTGATGAGTATTTACATCGTCTTTAGAGTCTACTTTCCCAAAGATACCCTTTATTGCTAGTTATTTCGTTTCACCCACTTCCTTATAGTCTCCTACTCTTTTCTTTCCTTTAGATTCCCTTTTTTCTTCATTTTCTTTTACTTTCAACCGAAAATTGGTTTTACACTTGAAAGCTTAGACTTGTAGCTCTCCTAAATTACAAGACTTTAAAGGGTTTTGATGGCGAGGAGGGAGGGTATTGGCTGTGAGTATGTGCGTTGACCGGAAGGGGTTCAGAAGGAGTAGGAGAGTGGCATGGGGTGGTGGTGGTGGTGGTGGTGGTGGTAGCGTCCTTTCTCGTGACGAGAGTCTCCTTGTCTTAGAAATACTCCTCCCACCTACTTTCCAACCACATTTGCCACAAATTAGTTTGAAACTGGAGCGAGATATCCTCAGAAGACTTATAGAGCGATGAGCACAGGGAGAGAATATTTAAGGTGTTTGCTTTTACAGCATTTGGTCGTTAAACACTGTTAATCACATTACGTGCGGTGATTTCATTGGAAACTACGGGGTCTAGAGTTATGGAAATATTTTTTATAAGAAAGAATAAGTTATCACTTTATTTTAAGTGAACAAGGGTAAATTTTCTTTAAATTCTTTCTTCTTAATCGTTATACAATCAGTGTAAATATCAGTACAGTCCGGAAAGGTTTTTGAATGAAGTGAAAAATAATATTACTGTGGTTTTACTATATAGGAAATTGATATTAAATTTATAATGATTGTATTTATAGATTATATGTGACAAAGTTTCATAAAATAAATAAAACAATTAGCTCTTCTGCATATTATTCTTATTTAAACTTTGGGATCTAAGATTGACTAGAGTCGAGACCATTATTTTATGTAAACTCCGTTTGTGCATATGTATTTTTATTAAAACCAAATAGCCAATATTTATAATTTTATCGAAATGGTTTATACTCCTTATAAGCATGAGCTGCCATTAATTTCTTATATTATTCAATTTTAGAATAAAAATGGGTCTATACATCTGGAAAATTATCCAGGTGTCCATTCCAGAATGGAAACTATTTAGTATTAGTTGAAGTGAATAAAACTCACTGCATAAAAATCCAGAAATTATCATAGGCCTCAGAAATACCCTTTATTAATTTGACAAAAACTCAAAAAATTAAAAATTCGGAATGTAAATAATTTCAAGGTGATATAGGTTTCAATACATTCATTGATGCTGGAAGGGTGTATATAATTGGTTGGCTACAACGTTGGCCTTTTTATATAGTAGGAAAGATAATAAAAATAATTTAATATTAAATCAATCCTTAGATAGCTATTTCTTAATATAATGACACCTCCTTGGATATGTACATGCTTTACTAAGGGTAATATTAGCTTGACACACTTTGATTGATTTTAATAAATATTCCCCAAATAACTTAATTTTATGTAAATTTTTTTTTAAGAAATGTAGAAACTTTATGCTTAAATTTCTACTTGCCCTCTACAATGGTTGAATTAAAAGTATTATTTTGATTTGAAAACAATAACAAATCACACTTAGATAATAAATCATATTTGGTTGTATTGATCCATTTTATAGAATAAACATGAAGTTAACACAATATTATTTCAAATATAAATAACACAAAATTATTGTAATTTTTTAAGTCACTTTGTTAAGTCCTTGGCCTAATTAAAATTATAAAACATGTTTGGGGATCTTATCGTATTTCCAGATTTATTATACTATTAAAAGTGGGTACGTAGTAACCTGTCTCAACTCACAGAAAATTATTAAAACACAATTTCACAGGTTTAAGATATTTTTACAAATATAATTTTAAAAATATAACTATATATGTTATTAAAAGAATAAAAAGTTCGCGAAAATTTCATTAAATGCTAATAAAAATTGTTTAAGACAACATTAATATTATTAACTTTATTTGATAAGGTATTTCATTTTAATAACTACCATGTAAGAGGTTTGAATATGTTCTTAGGAGATATTACCAAAGGAGTAAATGCAAAACCAGTTTAAATACTCTATTTTGTTATTTAAGTCTGATTTAAAAACACAGCCTAAGCTAACTTTCTCGTCTTCAAAAATAATTTCTGATGAAGGGGTGGTTGAAATATATTACATAGGCTCTTTGTGGTAGAAAACCAGTAAGCTTGCATCTAAAATTTGTTGAAAGCTATCAAATTACAACCCCTTATTAATACCACTTTTAAAATGTTGTATATTTTCATTTATCCTTCTGTTTCAAACATTATAATTCCTTTGGGTGAGAATGGAATCAAATGCCGGGAAAATTAATAGGCGTCAATCTACAAATGAAACGAAAACACAAAGAAAGACGAAAAAAAGGCAACAAAAATATAATAAATGTATTCATTTCAATCTGCCAAGCTCTTTGATCTCTCTTATTTCGAGTTAAAAATAAATAGAAGTTCAATCATAAACGAATGTCTTCTACTGAGACAAAAAGGAGTAGAAAGTTGCAAGTTCAAAGACGGTTGTTTTTTTCTCCTTCGCCTCTTCGCCACCTGCCGTATCCATTCTTTATATGTAAAAAAGTACTAATTAAAACGATCATTAGATTTACGTAGTTTCCCTTCTCGTCATTTTGTCGTAGTTGAAAAAGGGATTACACCTATCTCAGTGTTTTTGAGCCTAAAGTTTTTAATCCATTGAAACGTACACAGGGTTAAATCCTGTTCCTCTTTGTTCAACATATCACGTTCTTTTTTTTTATTGTTGGATATCCCATACCCAGAGAGTTGTATACATACATACAAGGGAACTGCATTATTTGTTTGCCGAAGTGGACCCAGAACTCGACGCTACGCGGTGACGTGACTTAGTGTTTGCGAGCCGCATTTCCATTAGAGCAAATTCGTGTACACTAGAACGCTTCTCTCTCCCTCAACATTGTAACCCTCCGCCTTACCTCCCACTCCCTTTTCCTCTTCACAGCAACCAGTAGATCTAAAATCTGAATAAGTGATGTGTCAAGTAGGGCGTTAGTCGTGGAGCACGGAACACTGATGTCCGAGTAAAGTTACAACCGAGTACAGATTATATCTGCTAAGAAGACAAGTTAGGAAAATTAAACTCAATAACCTTTACCACCTTTCATATCATGACATATTGGAGCAACTATGGGGCACCATAATAAATATAATAGTAGTGAGATAGAGTCTTAAAAAAATGAAGGAATAAATTTATATAATTTGCATGGTTTAAATTTATGTTAATAGTTTAGGTTTAGGCAAAGGTTACTTTTTAAATATGAAGTAAAGTCGAAGTGTTGATTGAAACATGCTAAAAAGAAAATCGACGTTAAGATGTTCTAATCTGGTTAAATAACACTACTTTAAATATTCAAACCATCTCTTAGATGATTATAGGCCAAGAGAGAGACGTTAATAAATAAAAACCTGCTACAATAAAATGAATTTACATATATGTATAATACATTTATATATATAAAATACATTTATATATATAAAATACATTTATATATATAAAATACATTTATATATATAATACATTATTATATATATAATACATTTATATATATATGTCTGTGAGAGAGATACATATATTTATATATGTGTGGGTGATACATATGTATGTATGTATGTATGTATGTATGTATGTATGTCATAAAATTGTCTTCTAGCTAGAGTTATTGTACTAAAAATAAAGTGCTAATTAAACTTTTCAAAAATAGCAATATAGTTTACTCGTAATTTTTTTCACCAATTCATAGTTAAAAACTGTCAACAGAAAATCTCATAAATTATCTTGGCATGTTTACGTCCAAGAAAGTACTATATTCTGAACTATAGCAAACCAAGCGTATAAAAGTTAAACATTAAATAGAGCAATCATTGCAGAATTTTCTTCTATTTCTTTTCTCTTACTACTCGTCTGGACTATAAACATTTGTATATGAGCTTTGTGAGTAAGATTGACAAAAGTGTATTTAATAGGTAATATATGAATAGAGGAAAATATGAATTTATTTATTTAAATTCTTATTTGGTGATTCAAGTCGGGATTTGAGCCCTTAAATTATCACTAGCCCGAATATAATAGCCAAAAATATATTCCACATGCCCACTGTGGCTGTTGGAATATCTTAATCATTATTGGTAGTTCAAATAATAAACAAACTTATTAGTAAATAAATAGTACGAAGCATTTGCCCAAACTTCCCCATTTTGTTTATTTTGGCTTCGAAGATAAGTTTTAAAATTTGGTTATGAGTAAACCACCCTTAAGTATGCTATTTTTATAAAAACAAACACATCTTCCTTATCATATTATTAATCTTTATTATAAATATATATAGATCGCCTACATTAAAACAAATTTTTTAAACACGTTTTATATGATTTAAATTTTAAAAATAAATTATTTGTAAACAGACCTAAAATTATGCAATTTATATATAAACAGAAATGCGTATTCATCTATATCATGAAAAACTATTTACGTATTCCCACTTTGAATAAAATTTTCAAGGTTGATTTAAAAAAAATTGTCTTTATATTTTTAATAGCAAATTACACTGAAATTAACTTATTTTATATAAAAATATATCTACATAATTATTGATAACAATTTTAAACCAAAATACTAAGGTCATTTATTTTAATATATTAATATAAAAAATAATCAGTAAAATACACAAAGCCGATTTGTCCCCAAATACACAGGTATACCGCTTTAGTTATCATGCTCATGATAAACACTACCCAGATATATATTTTAAGTAGAATACTTAAGTTTATTTTAAAGTCACTTTAATTTTCAAAAATCACTCTCAAGCAAATGACAATTTATCGAAATTTTGATCTAAAACTAGGTAAATAATGTTATTTTTCATGTCAAACACTCCGAATATGGCTATTTAGAACTAAATAATTAAAGTCGTTTGTAAAATATTTCAAGTTTAAAAGAACCATTCACAAGTAAATTACCCTTAAATGAATTTTTTCTCAAAAACCAATAACATTGTGGTATTTTTCATGTAAAACAAATCCCAAATTTTACATTTAAACAATATCATTAAAACAATTTTCTAAAATTGCAGCTAAAACAAATAGCCATCGATAATATATTATTAATTGAAGAGTAAGGGTAACAAATAATATTTTTTTTATATTCCTATTAAATTTAAATTTAGTGTTTGATCAAAATCCATCAAACAGTTTTTAATCCTTAGCCAGGGGCAGACAGAGAAGACATGGGAACATACAGAATTGAAAAATTCACTTTTTTTTAGGTTTGTGTTCACATAAAATGTAAAAATATTGTCACAAACTATATCATATTTTTTTCAAGACCACAAAACTTTCTCTTTAAATGAGATTTATTTTAGCTTAGTGTGAAAATATTCAAATAGAACAGATTAATTTTAGCTTAGAACACATTAGGTCAATAGCACTGCCATTAATTTGTTATCACTTCATTAAAATTTTGTTCAATCCTTTTTAATCTATGTATGATTTAGTAAATGTTGCTTTCATTGTATTTTATCCCTCTAAATATTATGTCTGATATTATTGCTATCTATTAAATATAATACTTTTGTAAACATATTTATATGTTTTCATCTGTATATGTAATCTATGTATTCTATGTATTTTTAAGGGATATCTTATACATTCTAGTCACCACAATTATTGTGCAACATCATAATGCAAAATAAAATAATACGAATAATTTTTTTAATATAAATTTTACTTAAATATAACTGTTTATGATTTTAAAATATGTGTTAATAACTGTTTGACTATAAAAAATTAATTTGAATGTTTATTGTTTTCATAAATGAAGAACAGGAGCGCCGGTTTCCAAGATAATTCGGTTTACATAATGTGTGGGGCAGCCATATTGATTATGTCATAGGTGCTGATCGGGTAGGAATTTTAAGTAGTTCCATCTCGTAAAATGATACCCTTGGCAACTAATATCACTGTAGCAAGTTTCATCCTTCTATCATTAAATGAATTTTCCTCTTGTAGTGCTACTCTACTAAATGATTTATGTAAAATATGTTTTTATTAAAATAATTGTAATGATTTGTTTAAAAATTTCTCTCGGATGAATATTTTTACACTATTAAAAATAACATATCTTTATTTTTCAAGATATTTTAATTTAAGGGTGGTTCACTTATAACTAATTATTAAAAAAATTGAATATTTTGGAAACTGATATTAAATATGGAATTAAAATTAGAATACTGGAATAGCTTGTCATGTTAAATAAGAAAATGTTTATACTTTTACAAATAACAAATAATTTTAGGGTAGCTTACAAATAACATATATTTGAATATTGGTATTTTATTAAATATATTTTACAATTATTTTTACCTCATATATAAAGTGTTATTAATGTGTTTTTTGTGGGGAAAATTTATTCGATTAATGATAGTTCCTCAATAACTATTTTTGAAAATATATTCGAAGCCATGAGAAGCAATATGAGAAATTTTGGAAGGTTGTGACATAACTTTTACTTTTATTTTGTCCCTAGCCCTCAATTTAAAGGTAGTTTACTTATTCATTTATTTATGTATGTATGTATGTATGTATGTATGTATGTATGTATGTATGTGTATTATATATATATATATATATATATATAAAATGGTTTAAACGATTTTGCTTATGATTCAGATGAACATCTACTACATAAAAATTATAATGTTTTACTGCCTATTTTTCAGTAACTATGGATTATAACAACACGCGGTTTTTTGTATTATATTTGTAAATTTAAAAAGAGCTATATTAATAAATAATAATACAAGTAAATATTTACTGTTTTACAATAAGGCGTAAATTCAATTAACTTAAAATTAAATAATACAAGAATTGCAAGAATATAATTTTGAAGTTATCATATTACTATGGAGAGAAAGATAATGTTTTATCATACACGGCGAATATTTATAGTACAATATTTTTTACAAAATTTGGTATTTTCAAATAAAATCATATCTTAACTGTTGAAAAAAATGCAGTAGCATCCTGCTAGATGGGTCTGTAATCGGAATCACCTCTCCCTCTCCTCTCCCTCTCCTCTAAAACTCCTTTTTGACATTATATATCTTTCCAACTTTTTGGTAAGCCCCACTACACCCTTTCCTCACCCTATTTATATCCTGTTCAGGTAAAACCTTTGACTTGACACTAATTGTCTGTCACCTCCAAACTTAAGTTATTAAAAATGTCCTCTGTGATGTATTTGCATGATGTATGTTAAAAGTTTTTAATAGGGTGGGCTTGATTCTGTTTAGCTTATAAATAATTTTATTAAACATATATATATATATATATATATTCTATTTTTATAGCAACTGTTTTGTAAGAAGATATGAAAAATATTTCTCTAAATAGTTTTATTGATGTTTTGTTGTCGAACAAGACCTTTTAGTACTTATAGCAAGATTAATTTTAAAGATATTAAGATTGTCATTCATCCAGAATTTTTTTTTAGGGGAAGGCAGGCATATGTATCAAAGCTATTAATTCTGTCCCCTGAAAATATCACATTATTTTAGCTTAAGGCTTCATTATTTTTAAAAAGAAATGACACACACACACACATGTCCAGTGTACAGGTTGTTAAAAAAAAGGGTACATAATATATGGATCTTGTTATACACATTAACATTAGTACAATAATTTTAATGATGTTACATAAGCTTTGTTTAGTCGTTGGTAAATGCCAATAATAATAATAATAATGAAAGCGTCTTAGAAATTATGGATCCACATACCAAAATACAATTTGGCATATTAGTAATAAAAAGTAAATGATCCGGTACAACACACATACTTTCTTTCGCTTTTATCTCGAAATAGACATTTACTAAAAACTCGTAAGATCTGTGAAACGGGATAATAGGTATACACATTGTTGTAGAAACACTCCACCAAAATCACAAACTTACTCTATGGCATTATGAAATAGGAATACTGTTCCCAAAAATTGAGAAAAGAGAAACATCCTTGCTAACCAAAAATCATAATAATCAAATTAATATTCAAAATCCTTTATTAAAAAGTATAAATATTTGCTTATATCCCAGAACTTATTGGTTATATTAAAATATATTTAAAATAAGTTATCTTTAATAGTACTACAACATTACAATGATATGTGATTAGGTATCTCAAATAGTTGTGGAAATATTATGAAGATTTGAAAATCTCCCCTATGTAAGGTACCCTTAGAGTCATGTTTATGAGAAAATTAAAATTTACATCGTGTTTATAATGATAAACAATATTTATGTATAAAATTTAATCAAAATCGTTAGAGCGAACTACGAGAATAAGATATATTCTCTTTTTGTCTTTTAATAAACTACCATTAAATTTAGGGTTGGATATCTAATTCCTAAAACATCCCAGAAAAACCCAGATACAAAGTTTATGCCCAATCGGTAAAATGGTTTTGGCTCTAACCCAAGCCAAGGTACAAACGGTCAGACAGAAGACATTGTGTAAACAACTTTTTATTTTGTTTCAGAGGGTCATGAAACGTCAAAATTGATCAAAATCTCGATTTCAAATTTTTGGCGATCACAATATTCTTTCCGGGGTGTCGATTGAAAGTAATTATTTGTTTACAAATCTTAGTTACCCTAAGCGATGTTCTAACCTTTGCTTGCCGTTGTTTGATCAGCTTTGATGTGGAGATTGAGATTCTAATCCCGTCTGCGTGAACTGAATATGGTTTTCCCGTTAAAAATATATATATATAATGGTTGAATGGTTTAGGACCATATTATAGTATTGAATTACAATTTTTATATGTAAACGTGGTTTACCGAGTTTTATTTAATTCGTATTTTTTAGGTCTTAGAATACAATGTTCTTGTTCGTATGGTGTTCATTAAAAGTTAACAGTAGAGCCTATTTGTGAAGTAAATTAGGCGTACAATGTGTAAAACCTATTTAATTGAAATAACACTAAAAGATGACAATTTTTCACCAACTTAAGCCTTCTTTTTCTAACCTATTAAATTTTTAAAAATATATTTTCAATTATTTTTAACAGCCTATCACCTAGAACAAAGTGTGGTTTTAGCTTTGGTTTTTCTATATTCTGAACAAATAATTGTGATGCCCTCATTTTAATTCTAACCCCCTTATACCATGTATTTAAATAGTTTGCGCAAGTAGTGACTGTAAAAACAATGTCACTGAAAATAACAAATATAAATGGCTATAATTGTTTTTAAATATAGTAAATAAAATATATTTTCATGTATCTATATAGTAATAAATAAACTAAATAAGAATGTCACAATTCACTGTAAATAATAATTCCCTAAGTTAACTGAGAAAAATTGTACTTTGACAGGGATTTGAGCCCTTGTCCTTTGACTTTGGACGTCATTCTATAAAATACCTAAATTGTGGCTCAAAACTCGGCATCACTCCTTGGAGAGTACATCGGTGACAGCTTTTCTCTTGTTGTGTAGCAAGCAACAAAGTTGAAAACATTAGGGGATTAACTGTGGAATGTAAGGACACTCTGAAAGGAGGAAATTATAGAAGGGGTGAGAAGGGTTGGTGTGGGGACGGCCATAGCTACTTTAGCGCACCTCTTGTTAGGTGATAATACATATAACATAGTACAGTACTACTTGGAAGAGAGATTTGCAAATATTCAAGATGTCCATCCGAATCGTAAGATGAATATATAGGAAGTGTTTGACCAATCAAATAAAATTATATACTTGATTTTGTGTTTAAAAATGTCCTATAAAGTGTGGTTTACAGACAAGCGGAAAGAAACGGTGATAAAGAGAAAATAATATTTTGTTGACTAGAGATAACCATTTAATTGTTTAACTATTGGAAATCTCTTGTTGTTTGACTAGTAGTAATTCTTGTGTGACTAAAGGTAATCTCTTGTTGTGTGACCATTGGTAGTTCTTGTTTGACTTGGGGTAATCTCTTGTTAGATTAACGGACACATTAATTTTTTTACTTTATATAATAACTGTTCAATTAGCGGTAATACATATTTTATTATTTTAAAACTCTTTTTTTTTTAATAACGGTAGTCTCTTGATTGACTAATGGTAATTTAAAAATCTACTAACGTATATTTGAAAATCGACTAACGCTAATCTCTTATTTGACCAGCGGTAGTCTCTTTTTTTTTTACTGGGAGTAATTTCTTGTTTAACTAGTGGTAACCTGATGTTTTACTTGAGGTATTTTCTTGTTTGACTAGTGGTACTCTGTTTTACTAGCGATACTCTAATATTTGACTAGCAGTAATCTTATGTTTGACCAGAGGTACTCTAACTGTTGACTAGCGGTAATTTCTTGTTTGACTATTGGTAAAACCTTGTTTGACTAAAGGTAGTCTAATGTTTGATTAGCAGTAATTTTTTGTTTGACAAGAGGTAATATAATGTGTAATTAGTGGTAGTTTCTTGTTTGACTAGTGGTAATCTCTTGTTTAACCATAGGTAATCTAATTGTTGACTAGTGGTAATCTCTTGTGTGACTAGAGGTGATTTCTTGTTTGATTAAAGGTAATCTATTATTTGACTGGCCCAAAATCTTGTTTGACTAGCAAGAATATGTTTATGTTTGACTGGCAAGAACATATTTATTTTTGACATTTGGTTACTATACACTATAAGATATAATATTATGTTATGAGTTCAACAGGAATCGCTTAGCTTTAGATTAGTGGGAATCTCTAGCACATTTATTAGGGGAAATATTTCTGACCTGGCCTATTGAAGTGCGCTCAAGGTGGCCAATGATATTTTAATTTTTAATTTAAAATAAAGCACAATTTAAAAATATACTTTAAAACTTTTAGTTGTGCATTAATCATTGTTATTAAAAATGATATTACTTTCAAATTTATATTTTTATACTCAGAATTGATGAGCCTCAAAATAGATTATAATATGCAGGCAGAACATGCACTGGGCTCGCGTAATCGTAGCATTGCCATGTCCTTAGAACATTAAATCAAGTACTTTATCAACTCTTATTTGATTTATTGAGCTCAACAAAAGTTTTAGGACACTCCCAGTGACTCACGCCTCACTTTCATGGAGATAATTTTGTTTGATACTCGTACAATATCAATAGAAAATTAATTTTTCACATTCTATTTTAGAACGCCGTAAAAGTAAATTATTGTTAATATAAGATTGAGCTGTAGTAAACATTGCAAATCATCTCCTCATTCCAAACGATTATATAAAAAGGTATCTAATGTTTATTATTTCATTCATTCCTTCAATCCTTTTGGTACAAGACAAATAGGCGAGTTTTCAAATAAGTCTGAATGAAATAAATTCTCATTTCACACATCTCAACTGTCTAATCATTGTCTTAACTTTTACATCGTATTTTTTGTTTGTTTGGATAAATGCATTGTCTTTCTTGATCACAATTAATCATATGTTGTTTCTCCTCATACTTCTTTTGGACAAGTTGTCAGGATGGATCATATGCGGAGATTGTTAGTCTGAGGGAGCGTTGAAATAGTATTCCTAAGTTCTAGTGAATTCTACTATAGACTATAGTACAAAATGTGATGTAGTCAATTATAATAAATGTTATGTCTAAAAGAGTCATTACCCAAAGGAAGTCCTTATACATTGGTGGTCTGACTCTACTTCGAAATGGTGCTCTAACGTACTCCCGTACTTAGGCAATACCCACCAGCTCCTACTGAACTAGTTTCAATCCTTCTTATAGTTAGTAATGGTGTCTTTATTCCAATTGTATTGCTTGGTTCCAAAATGCTGATGTGTTATATACAAATTGAGCTAATGGTATTATCATCTTTGTTATATTAATACTGAATGTTTTACATTTGTCTGGCTGACTCAAGCTTATAACACACACAAAAAAACACGTGTCTGTTGTGTAACATTGACATTACCTAAATGTTAATAAACATTGACGCAGAATAATATAATTTTGAATGTAAGATATGATTCTAATATTAATAAATCACAAAGAAAAGTTAAAACATATTCTACAAAATCGTTTCCCAGAGACATAAGATATGAACAATAGAATAAAGAAAATTTAACATATTTCCTATGTCAGCCCTAGATAAATAATTTTTAAACTTCAATATATTTTTGAATAACACGGAAAAAATATTATTTTTACTATAATACACATGCAGACATTTATTGTTGTATTTAGTGCGACCCCTAACGGTATACTATCTAGTGCTTTGCAGAGTTATCTCATTAATAGCATGATTGATAATAAGTTCATAGATAGTGGTGGAAATCCTGGTAAATGAACTTGGGAAGTTATTCACAAGCTGCAATTATAATCCTATAACCAAGAGAAACTTGAAGCGTTTCTTACTCTTCATGCTTCATCCTACCCCTTAATTGTCTTACGATTTTGGTGTAAAAGGAATACAAAAAATTGTATCAAATATAATGTGCTAGCATATTTATAATGTTATAAAGATTTAGTATCAGAACTATCTATCATGGGTTTAAACTTCATAAGACAAGAGACCAAGGTGAGGATGGGCTGTGCCATTGACTGTGACAGAGCTAAATGTAGTTAATTTATGTTCAAGTCTACCAGTAGTGTGACTATTCAAAGGAAAGGGAATGAAAACAGTAATAAAAATTATCAAAGATATACATATTATATAAAGAAATCTTCTTTTTTATTCTGTATAGGTCTTTGGTTTCTTTCATTCCAAAAGCTATATAAAGGCTGTCCTTCCATCTTAGCCTAGGTATTTCAGGTCTTCATCCCCCCTGGAGGTCTTTCAACTCTTGATATTTTGACAATACTGTCTTCTCGAATCCTGTCAAAACGTTAGTTTCAATTTCTCCTACGTGAATTTATCCATTAATTGATTGGGTTGATTTGAAAATATTCTTTTTTGTTATAATTTCTTTCTATGTCTAGTAGCGATTTATTAGTTATTTTTCTTAATCCTAACTCTTCTGTGACCTCCAGCTCTTGTTGGGTACGTTTAGTTTCACTCATGTTGCTGCGGAATTTTTTTTTAACTACCAATATAATTCTGCCTGGTATCTTGAAATTTAAAATCCAGGCCTTATTTAAATACTACCAAAAAAATTTCTACTACTAAACATTATCCAATTTTATTCAATCTAAACAGGTTTTGGCTCCTCTAGTAACTCCCTCCGAGATACGATTTCATTCACCAGTTGGTCCACCCCGGGTGTATTACATCCCCATTACTTTCCTCCACTGGTTACCCCATCAGACGTGGATTCTCATCCCAGTACGACGGTGCACCCAGAAGAGGCGAGCATCCCCCTATCCGCCACCTAGGGAGACGCCCTATCGGAGTTGGTGCTCCACCTACACTTAAGCGCAAACCACTTCCTTACATACCTTCCCTGTTTCTACATTCCCTGAAATTGTTTCTCCTAACCTACCCATTCCTATTACCCTTTCTCTTCTGTCCTATCCTATTCTAATCTTATCCTAGTCTTACAACTAACCTAAATAACTTCTTACCCTCCGGGAATATCCATTTCCCCGATGGTACAAGGGGGCTGCAGAGCAGCCAACTATCTCCATCTTGACGCATAAGGCCCTTACAAGAAATAATCCTACTCTTCTTGTATCCAAGAATAGGTATCTGCAGTCACAGGGTTCCCCCCTGCGTCCCGTTTCTTTCCCATCATCTTTCCCACTGTTTGGCTGGAATGATGCTCCCTCGGAATAACCAGGGCTACCCCAGTATACCTCCGGATCCATCAGCCGACTGCTATGCCAGCCCCTCAAGGTTTCGTGTTTGCCAATTCCCGGTATCCCTCCTTGTTCCTCATGGAAGGTTGTATACCAGTAATTCTACAAATACAACCTTCTCCTTTCCCTGTATTCCCCCCGCTGAGACCCCACCAGCGTCCGTCTCAGTCCCGCTTCCCGTGTTTCTGTTATCGTAGCTTTCATTGTCCTCGTCATTGTCTCCCTCTTTGTCACTATCCCTGTCACTGTTCTCTTCCTTCCCCCCCCCCCCCCCCCCCCCCNCCCCTCCCCCCCCCCCCTTCATTCTCTATGCTGCGGCATATGTGAGTGTTGGTCTTAGCACTGATATTATTGCCTTTGAATCTTACCATAGATATGTTGTTGTACAATATTCAGTAATTAAGACAACCGGCGATTCGGTTACCTTTTGTTATTTTATTTCTTTCCCTATTAAACCTGTGCTTATTAATTTTTTCACTGATATTTTATCTTATATACTTGTTCAATAAAATTTCTGGCGAAATAAATTATAATTTGAAGGAAATTTTGATCGCTAAACACATTATAATGAGGAATGGAATACAAATTTATAGCTGCAATTTACATCATGATGATTGAATTTTTATATATATGCTTCATCTATACTTAATCATCTTTGTATATTCGTTGTGACTAGAGATTACTTCAGCTTCCCTTTTTCTTGCATGACATCGCATTATCATGGGAGATCCATTCAAATTTAAAAAGAAACATACTCAATATGTGCGCATGCGCCTAAGTTGACCGATTTAATTTGTTCGAATCCACCTAAAAATTGAGAGATTAGTTATTGTTAACAGATGCATCTACTATTAAGAAATAATTTGAAATATTTCGTTAAAGAGAGATCTTGTGTTTTGTTTCTGTCCTGCTATGATTTGTAACACAATATCATAATTTGTAAACATAAAATGTGATATTTATCGTACAGATATATGTACTCACTAAAAAGATAAAATATGTTGTTAATTTTGTTTTCTAGTCTGTTTCAATGAAATATGTTTCGTGATTAAGAAAAATGTAAGCTCATAAATAAAAGAGAATCTCAGTTTACTGTGCGAGATCTCAAACCCTGACCTCCATAATACAATAAGAACATCTTTCTTCTGGTGCCTGCCTATATGTTTGGGTAAATATTAAATTAAACTCAATTCGAAATGAATGGCACCGTATAAAAAGTGGTAGATTCCAATTTTAGCTCAAATTGCGTTAGTACTTACCATCCTGTTAGACTAACATGATACCTTTTAATGCACTCTAAATGTTGTCTAAAAGGGATCTGTTTTATATTTAAATTAAATTAAACAATATTGTACATAAGGTGCACCGCACAGACTTTCTCCCGCTTTATATTAAAATATACATTTACTAACAACTCGTAAGATTCGTAAAAAAAGAATGGGTTTATACATTGTTGTAGAAATACTACACCAAAGATTATAAAGAGATAATATAAACTGTTTCTAACTTTATGGCATTAGGAAATAGGAACACTGTTACAAAAAAATTGAGAAAAGAGGAAACATATTTATCCACAAAAGAGTATAAGAATAAATTTAATTTTCAGATACCTGAATTAAAACAAATATATATATATATATATATATATATTTGCCTATAGCTCAGACACTATTGGTTTTATAAAAATATACATTAAGTAAAAAGATTTTTGCCTTTAATCGTATTACAACTTTACAATGATGAGCTATCTCCTAACTCAAATAGTTGCGAGGAAATCATGATTTTTAAAAAATTACCTTCATGTAAAGTACCCTCAGAGTCATTATCTTGAGAAAATCACAGCTACCATCTTATTTTAAATGATAAACACAGTCTAGATATAAAATTTAATCCAAATCGTTAAAGAAAATTTCAAGAAAAGCAAATTTTAATGATCTTTTTATCCTTCACTAACCAGCCTTAATTTTAGGGTTGGATTTCTAATCCAAAAAGCCCATCGGAGGTAACTCATGAAAACCTCAAATACCAAGTCATTTTTTATTTCAGGGGGTCATGAAGCTTTAACATTTATCACATTCTCGAGTTTTAATTTTGTCGATCCCAATACTCTTTCTCCATTGGTTCGAGAGAAATTAAAAAAAGTATTTACTGCGTTTAATTTGTGGTTTGAGATATAAAAGCTGTCATAGAGAATGCGTGTAGTGTAACTGTATCTCTTTTAGTCCAGTACATTTCAAAAGGAATATTACCCGCCTCGGTGGCGTAGTTGGCTAACGCGCTTGTCGTGTTGAGCTCGACTGCTGAGGACGGGGAGATTGAGGTTCAAATCTCGGTCGGGTGAACTGGGGATGGTTTTTCATATATGGTTTTCCACTCTCCCTCCACGCAAATTCGGGTTCAATTTTTCTAATTCAACCTTCCCAATTCCTAATCCATTCGAATAATTAGTACTTAAAGCGTATAATCCAAACGGGTAGTAAGACGTGGTGCTAAATATTATCAAAAGGAATATTATTGAAACAACGAATTGTTGTATTGAATAAAATCCAAATGACTCCTATAAGCTTTCCTTTTAATGATAAACGGTCCGTTTTCCTTTAACTAGAAAATTTACTGTATTACGTCACTATGACATGTGATTCCATCAGTCGATTTCAAAGAAGTGATGGTTAAACTAAAACGTTAACCGTGGTTCTTCTTGACGGAAAACCATATCCTACTCTCAAAAATACTCCCTCTTGCGAGTGGAAACAGCTCTTAGGACTAACTTTTTTACTACCCTCTCTGGTCACCGTATTTGCGGTATCCCACATTGTGCCCATACCTCTTCATTTCCAACGGGAGTGACAGTCGAAAGGGGTTCCCCATTTATTCGGCGAGTCTCTCTTTACCCGTAATCCCTCTGGCGTGTTAAACGGAGAGACTTGTCTCTGTGTTTTGCTAGAGACGGCCACGAATGCTTGGTCACTGTGTTATCGCCACCATATTTTAAGTTTTATTGTTTTATCCTGGTTTGTTTTCCTCTTGAGGACATTTCTTCCTTGGACATTTTAAACAGGGATGTCCAGATGTGGCGTAACAACCTTTTCCATCTGTCTTTCTGCTCATTGTGAGAGATTTTCCAGTAAGCTCAATGTAATTTTATAAGGGTAGCTTTATTATAATTATTTTTGTACACCATATTACTATCCGTTCGAGCTATACACATGCTTTAGTTACGCTAGTAGAATAGGTTTAGGTAAGTTATAATTTTAGAGCAAATACACTCTCATTTGCACGAATGGAAAAAACAACATTAAAAAGTAAAAACCCTTATTACTCTCAACCAGCATCCGAACCCTGATCTCCACGACACTGGTAGTACAGTATAAAACAAGCGTGACGTGTTAGAATATAATACCAAAAATGTGGGTTTATTCTTACAATCCATTTTACTATTCATTTTATCTAGAACGTATAGTAAAACTAAAAACTAACTCTAATTATGTATTACAATAAGCACTATACATAAACATAGATATAACTAGTTAATACCACTAAAAATATTGCCAGGAATCGAATAAAACTCTCCTAAACGTATTCTAAATCAAATTATTTCCATTAAAATATTCTTACTAGAAGTTAGAAAAACATTCTAATATTTTTTGAAAATAACTAGCAAAGTAGTCATTTTTCTTTTTAATATTTTAAACAAAATTAGTTTTTATATTTTATATTAGTTATATTTATATTAGAACAAAAGCTTTATAGTAAACTTATCATGTTATAAGCTTAAGGTTACGTAAAATAAATTGAATATTGAGAAAGACTATAGTCCATTTGGGATTAAAAAAATAGTCACTAGAATCCTAGCCCATTAGGTGTGAGTCAGGTACATTATTAATAGGTCATAGTTTCTATGTAGTAATCTTCTAGCATGCTAATGTTAGTACTGAGCAGATATAGAAGATTTTAAAACAGTTTGGATCTAATACCGACACTATTTGTCTTGCATGCCACTGATCTGGAATGATAAGGTTTGCTGATCAATGTCTGAGAATATATTAGTTTAACCTCCTTCGATGAAACATTTTATAAGCCATTCTAAAGTAGTATAAAGTAAGGAGTAGTGATAATTAAAGCTAAAACTTAGATAGAGTCCAGTGAATTTTTTTTAACAAAATATAGTGAAATCCTTTCCTCTTGATATATATTATGGTAAGATTTCCTCTACCGTTTAACAATAATGTTTTTCTACCTTCTTTCCTCTTAGACGTTGTTGGAAATGTGTGAAGTATGCCTACTATCGCTGTGTGCTCACTTATTTCATATTAATTTTTTTAAACAAGGCAAAGGCAGTTTTAATGAGCAAACCGTTCCACGGCCATGAATCAAAAGACCTTTCTCCATTTCATAGTCTGAAACTTTCCCTCCCCACCTTCATTTCTTAGCATTCTCTCTATAATGAGTTCATGTTAATGATACGCTTTTATGTTCTCTTTTTGTTTAGAAAACTTTATCTAAACTAACTTATAATTAAGTACTATAATAGGAATTGAATATTATGTTATAATTATTTTACAATATGAAATTATTATAACTAAAAAATATATACATTCATAACTGAGAATATATAATATGAAAATAATAAGATACATAAAATGATTTAATATTAAAACTATAATATAATTTATATAATATTATAAAGCCTATATTAAAAAAAATTAAAGTTTAACACGTTAATACGATGATTTTTAAGTCGTTCACTGTTTATTTAATATTCTGATCTACCTTGCACTATGTTATAATGATTTTGGTTATATATTTGAAATATAAAATAAAGAATAACTTATAAATATAAAGCTCACTATTGAAATCACTGTTTTATTAATACGGCAAACATTATAAATGCTGGTGTCCTGGCGGTCTAGAGGTATGGTGTTGGACTTATGTGATGGGGTACGTGGTTAAATCCTCGGTCCCGGCACAGATTTATCTGATCACCAAACCCTTCCATCACCTCTGACAAGACGTGTATTAATCACAACTTGTTAATGTGTGGAATGCCAAGTCTCCACCGTGGTTCAGATCCCACGTTAAACTGTAGGTCCCCCATTTAATCACACAATCAGCCTACCATTACACATTAGCATACGTGCGTACAACCCGAATGGGTAGTAACACACGGTAGTAATAATAATAATTTTAATGTTCCTGAAAGTAAGTGGCACGTTACTCCAGAGTCCGACTGTCTCGTCTTAACGACATTACTCAAGTGGCCCCATTTGCCCCTCTCCAAAGCTAGTCTCTACCTACAAAGGATTGTGTACTAGATGTTTTCTTAACCCTTAAGCACTGACATATGGTTTTGTATCATTACTACTGATATATGTTTCAGAGACTTTTATTGATGAAATACGGTAAAAAAATATTCACAATGTATCATTATTATTGTTTTAAACTGAATACAAAAGGATATGAAAACATCAAATTACAAAACAATATTCTGAGTTATATTTCAGTGACATTTTGCAAGACTAGCTAAGGCACTTTATAATGTCTTAAATCTAAAAAAACTGCTACCAAAAGTTTCTAAAATCCACAAAACTCTAACCTTCTATAACATATCTATCTAATTTAGTCTTATTTAAAATTTCTTGAGATCACATAAAAAAATGACTGCATTTATTCATCGCCTAATTTCTGGTTTATACAATTTAAGCATATTGGCTTGGAGCACTGCAAACAGATGGGATGTTTGCAAGAAACACACAAATATTGTGTCTTACTCTTTTTCTTGTAATCGCACATGCTACAGTACTTTCTTTTATGCAATTTTTCAGATTCCAGGTTCACATTTTGAGCCAGTCGAAGATGATAAATATTTGCGAAATTGTGCTCTTGTGATCTGGGACGTTACGATTTCGAAATCAATTTTCCAATTGCTCATAAACCAACCCTTTTGCCAAATCCTTTATAAATTCAGAACGTTTGGATGACAGTCCTGAAAGCACGTATGCGTTAGCTGATGCTATATCCAACATTCGATAAAATATGGTGCAAGGTCATCGACGTGATCTTCTTTTGCAAGTCATCTTTGAACATTTTTCATAGAGAGCATCAAAACCTCCTTTAGTTGCATTGTAAAATGAATTTATTCCCGGTAAACCATTCGTTTCATCTATGCCAGTGCTGTGGTGCATATAAGACACTAAAATGACAGCTATATTTTTCTTAGTCATCCGTGAGAGCAGGATTAGGTCTTTAGTAAAACCATAAAGACAAGAGCCAACTTCATTTTGACTGAGGGGGGTGGGGGGGTGGGGAGGGTATTTCCGCTTTGTTTTTTCTGAGTGTTCCACAGTAAGTAAGACCTCTTTTCAAAAGTTCGTTCATTAATTATTTTGAGGAAAACAGTTATCAGCTGTTATGTTACTATTCGTGTTTATGATGGGTTTCACAAGTCTCATAACCGACTGTGTGGGTTTCAGAAACTTTTTCTCGTTTTTATCAAGACCAATGCCGTTAGAGTATTTACCAAAGTACACATCTGCATTATATATTTTTCTGAAACAGTTTCCAGTTCAGTGTCAGACAAATCGCATTCCTAATCAGAATCTGATTGTGAAATCTCTATTACGAAATGTTCATCATTATCTGATTTACTACTAAAGTCCCCATCTTCTTCGTTTTGAAGCCACCCTTCTAGTGTCCAAGCAATTGCAGTGTCTATCAATCTTATTGCACCTGGTCGCAGTGAGCGGGAATAACCCAATTGTTCAGAATCCATTCTAAAAACAAAATATAATTGTGTCAAAAATATCACATATCCACTGATATAGGTCTGTCAAACCTACATAAAAATTTCAAACAACTATACATACCTTGATAGGCACGCGAAGCGGCCTCTCCCTTTGTAGGTCCACGGCTCACTAACTAACTTGAAGGTACCTACCTAGGCGTACAATGCACTCGAGTACACCAGAGAGAGACAGCACCACTTTTATTTTTTGTTATGGGAGTCTACTAGACCTATATCAGTGCTTAAGGGTTAGACTCACATTGCAATAATATAGTTAGTTTCATGAATATAAATGTTGATGTCTCAATATATTATTAACTGGAGAGGCTGGTTGAACTCTTCCAATAATGAGGGAGGGCTTGTAATGAAATAGATTTTCATTTAGTGATAATTGTATTAAAAAGTTCGCACACTTTACATATTTCAAAATAATAATTTGATAGTTTCAGAAAATAAAACTAAAGGCATCCACACGTGTTAGGGAATCTTCTTCCACGCCTGGGTGATCTTTTTTTTATCTTTACAAAGACCCTAAGACGTTAGCTTATATTTTCATTTGTTTAACATCCCCAAACCCCTATTGAAAATACTTGTAATATATGGCCACTTTGAAAAAACTCTTTCTCTATCCCTCCCTCTAGATTATTACGCAATCTACAGACAAGATAGAAACTACAAGATCAATTTATTTTTAAATATATCCTCAAAAAGAATGCCCCTTTTTTCAGTCGTTCTATAAACCTTGCAGAGGAACGGTCGTTAAATTCTGATCTCGACAATTGATATTACAAATTTCAAATTCAATCCACGACGAGTTAGGCTGACGTATCGGGTTTACTGATAAAATTATTCTGAATAAACTGGATTTAAATAATAAAAAACAATTTCAACAAATTAATATATATATACATAAATTATTTATATATATATATATTTATATATATAAAATCATCAGGATGAACTGCAACCCAGGACTCCCATAAAAGATAGTCATACAATTCCCTACATTCCAATTTCACTATTTGGCTTGAAAACGAGTGAAATCGAGAGAAGGACTTCTCAAAGAGCTAGAAACAAAACCTTATCTCAACAGGCCGAGTACAGTAATAACAATCTCTAGAGAGGATTGTGAGAAGATCGATTTTATCTCATTTTGCCCTTTATTAAACTTCCATTAATGTTTGGGTTGAAGGCCTATATCTAATTCCAAAATCTCATTGGGGGAACCTTATAAAAAAATTACAAACAAAATTTTCGATGGATTGGAAAGATTGTTTCAGTTCTAGTCCAAGATAGAGACATAATATAGACAGACCATCATGTTCTCTTTTAGTGAATCATGAAACGCTGAAATTTATCAAAATCTCTAGTTTGATTTTTTCGACAATCACGATACTTTGCTCTCTCCGATGGATCCAGAAATATTAAATAATAATTTGAAAACCATACAATTTCAAAGTTTGTCAAGAATTGAATGTGAAGATATTAGTAATTAAAAACGAGACTTTCTCTACACTGAGCGGCCCGTCTATTTGATTATATTTACATTTCTTAACTCCCTTCTTTATTAATTCGAGAAGGAACTAGTTTTTTCTCACACTTGAGACAAAGAAGTTGAAAGGTTAAATTAATTGACGTCAAGAAATTATGATAGTGAAAAGTATGGTTGGTAAATTGTTTTGCATTTACTCTTAAAAGTGCCATTCCGAATTAACAAGCATAACATAATAAATTTCAACTGATGCTTCGTTTAAAAAAAATAGAGCACACTGTCAAATGCTATAAAGATACCTACCTCAGTCTCCAATAACACATTTAAAGAAACAACTTACTCATACTTTATATGGAACTCCACATGGGATTAGAAAATAATTTCCAAATTTAAAATAGTATATTGAGCAATTTCTACCTAGTCTCACTCATTTCACCCTATTTCCTCTTGAGATAATTCTACCCAGTCCATCTCATTTCACCTACCCCAATATTGGGCTATTTCTATCCAGTCCCCCTCATTACATTGTATCCATATCTTGAGCTAGTTACACCCAGTCTACATAAGTGCACCCTATCCCTATATTGAGCTAGTTATATAGTGTAGACCTCATTTCACCTATCCCTATCATGAACTATTTCATCCAGTCCCCCTCATTACATTGTATCCCTATCTTGAGCTAGTTATATAGTGTAGACCTCATTTCCCCTATCCCTATCATGAGCTATTTTATCCAGTCCCCCTCATTACATTGTATCCATATATTGAGCTAGTTCTATACAATAGTTTTCATTAAAACCTATCTCTATCTTGAGCTATGTCTATCAAGTCCACTTCATTAAACCCTGTCTCTTTCAGATTGAATCTAATGCTATCCTCCTATCTTCGTCTAAGTTTTCCCACTGGTTTTTTCAATTATGTAAGCCAGTCAATACCTTGAACAAGGATTTAGCTTATTCTATTCAAATTGCACGTCCAGCACACCGTTACCTGCAAGTTTTGATTGCCTTAACAAAATACAGTGATTAGTCCAGATTATGTAACTCATCATTATGTAAACTCCCCTTCACTCTCAATTTCCATTATCTTAACATACATAGTGAAAATTTATTTTCAATTTTTCTCTACAATAGAGATCAGTGTAGTATCATAGTAGGTACATACATCCGACAAGGACAATTGTACGACAAGTGTGAAATTTTAGTGTCACCTATCTTTAAATCTAGATATAGTGTGGCGTTCTTTATTTTAAATTATTTTCTTGTATTGTTCTAATAAATATTGCTCTGAATAGTGATTGTATGATTTGGTAGATATCATTTAGGCAACTATAACAAGACAGTATTTCCATGCGTTATGAGTGTGATATATCTTCGAGCTAGTTGAAACCATGAACCCTTCCCTTTGTTTGCAAGATAAAATGCTCTTACCTTTCATTATTCCTCTATGGTGTAACTTATATTAAAGTGTCATAATGAAAGCCGTCAAAATAAAACTCTTAAGGTGGGATGGAAGGGTGTAAGAGAAAAAGACAATGTTTTTGCAGTTTTTATGGCAAAACATTTTATTGGCCGAAATAAATAAACTATTGCTCAACAACAAACATAGAAATTAATTTTCTTCCCATGACTGCCTCAATTTATACTTTCTCGCTATCTTTAAGGTAGAGAAAGTATTGTGACCATCACAAAAATCTAACTCAAGATTTTGATGAATTTCGACGTTTCACGATCCCCCGAATCCGGAAAAACTGTTTTTGAATTTCCACCTGTCTTTCTGTCTGTACCTCGGGCAAGAGCCTAAACTAGTTTACTGATTGGCTTATAACTTGGTATATGAGGTTTTCATAGGTTTACCCTGAGTAATTTTTGGAATTGGATATCTAACCCTAAAATTAAGGGTACTTTCCTTAAAGGCGGAAAGAGAAAAAAACGATTTTATCAAATTCGGCTTTAACGATTTTGATTAAATTCCATTCTTAAGTTTTTATCAATATTACAAACCAAATGGCTACTCTTAACTTTTCGTATTTAAGGGTTCCGGTCTGAGGCGTAAATTATAATTTTTAATTTTATCTCCGTAAATTTTTGAGATATGAAATTAGTTATAGTTCCATACATTTGGATCCATTTATAATAAATATCTTTCATTTGAAACATATTTTTATAAAACCAAAAGATCTCAAGCTATACACAAATATATTTATTTGTCTTTTAACTTTACCAACATTTTGAGGTAAAGTATTACGATCACCAAAAAATCTAGCCAGAAATATTGATGGATTTCAACATTCAATGAACCTCGCCACCCAAAAAGTGGTAATTTAATTTTCTCAAAATCGGCTAAAACAATTCTCTCTCTCATTTTAGAGTCAATAGTCAATAATTACCTATTTTAATGGTCGAAATTTATAAAAGAGATATTTAATAGCGATGTGATAAATATAAGATGTGCATCCCATAGTAAAATGGCGAAAATATTTAACCAGAAGTCAAAATTTGAATTCGAAACGTTTACCCTCGGGGACCCAATATCGATATTTTTTATCGGTCCAAATATAAAAATGAATCTCTTGATTCTTTAAACATAAAATTATTAAATTTAAAACCATTAGCCAAAAAATGGTTTACGTATATCTAGCGCAATTTGTTCTCGGGTTTGCTAATTTATATTCTATAACGAATTTTGAGTAAATATCTCAATTTCTAAACAAAAGAGTGAAAAAGTTCGTGAGGAGTTCCGTACCATTTATTTTTTAATATCTGACACGGCTATTCTGGAATTTAATGACAACTTTTCTTTTCATTTAAAAAGTGTACCAGCTAATGCGGCAAATCTCTTGATGGATACTCAAAAATTGTTGATTTCAACATGTTAATAAAATTAAGCTCTATATTTTTACTAGAGCAATAGTTTATTTATTTTGGCAAAAAAAAATTTGCTATAAAAACTGTAGAAACACTCGCCTTTTTTCGTTTCCCCTTCCATCCCACCATAACTTTCAGTAAACAAGTAATGTACAGTCCAATTTTATTATGAAGGGTTTTATAAGGCAGATCTAAAACTTACTTAATATTCCTCCACGTATTTATTCCACAGGTCCTGTGTGATTATATTTAACATTTAATAGATGGTATCTAAATCTATAAAATTACACTCATAACACATTAAAATGTTATCAATTTTTTCTTTAAACATATGTTTATAGTTTATAAAAGACTTTTTCTGTGAAAACTGTCTGAACTTGTCTGTATAAAAGTCGTACACTATGTAGATGATTACATATTTGGAGTATTGCTTAGTAAAGAGTTTTAAAGAGTAACACGCGGTGCGTACTAGCCAAACTTCCGTTCCTGTATCTCGTAGAAGCTACTTGTGTTCTTGCTGTCCTAAAGGGTTTAGTTGTTTGTGATTGTGATGTTATTGAAACTGCCAAGAGCACGCTTGGGTGCTACACAATGAACGAATCTCATGGAGTGGTTTCACCCTGAGGCAAATCCCATTCACTTCCTAGTAAGAATGAACACACGAGGTGGAGAATTAATTTGTGAAAAACAATAAGAGATTGAAGAACTACTAGCGTATGTGGGCTTGTGGACTAAACATCAAGCTCAGCAGTTCCGGTTTACAAGCAATGAGGAGACGGAGGATTGAATAGTTCAACCAGCCAGGGTTTTTTGTGCTATTTATATTTAAACATTTACTACATTTAGTTATTATTTATTTAGCAACGCGTCCTACTACTCGTTTTGGCCACTCGCTTATGTAATAATTATGGCAGTGGATTAGGAATTGGGAAAGTTGAATTTAGAGGAAGTGAAACCGAATTTGCGTGGAGCGAGTGTAGTAAACCATTTTAAAAGAAGATCCCCATTTCACCCAAACGAGATTAGAGCCTCTATCTACCCGTCCTCAACAGCCTAGCACAAAACACTTATGGCGTTTGTTAACAATGCCACCGAGGCAGGTTATTAACTACAATTCTCACACAAAAATTCGAATATATTTTCTTTCTTTCTTATCTTCTTCATCCCTACTTCAATAGTTCAATTGTGGTGAGCACGGGCAATTACTAATCCACAGAGGAAAATATAATCATTTAGGTGAGATAAGATATAGATTTGATTTATAACATAACGCTCTATATACATACATGTCCCTTATAAGTAAACATAGGCCTAACCCCCTAAAACATAAACATTTACTAAACATATGATTGATTTTGTGAAATGATGAAATACTATTCGAGTAGTCTTTAAAAAACATGTATTTTTATTAATTTTATGGCAAATTTTTAGTAAATATATATACTATTATTATTATTATTAGCACCGCGTCTTACTACCCATTCGGGCTATACGCACTTACGCTAATGTGTAATGGTAGGACGATTGTGAGATGAAATGAAGGACCTACAGTTTAACGTGGAATCCGAACCATGGTGTGAGGCCTGGCATTCCCCACATTCACAAGATGTCCTGTCAGAGGTGAAGGAAGGGTTTGGTAATCAGATAAATCTATGCCGGGACCGGGGATTGAACCCCAGCCGCCAGAATAGAAGTCTGACACCTTACCCCTAGACCACCAGGTTACCAATATATATACTATTCTGTGTATAATTTTTGTGTGTGAAGTATTTACAAATTCATCTAAGCCCTTGTTTACCCTGAAAAAGGTCATGGTTCATCTAACTTACTATACTATGATGCTCTTTTAAAATCTATAAGCTACACCACATTTTAATAAAGCAAATAAGCGTGTTCGTTCTAAGTTTAAACGGAGTGGACACATTTAAATCTATACAAATCTTATATAGAGAGGTTTAAAAATTATGTTAATTTCGTTACCAGCAAACCCAAATATCAGCGAGAGAGTTATTTTATTTTAATCATAAAATATACAAAGATTTTTTTCTGAATAAATTAAATATATTATCATCATTCAAAATGTATACTTGGTTTTTATGTTACTAAGATATTTAGTAATTAATAATACAAACGAGGTAATACCTGCAATAATAAATGAATTAGACATGTAATTCAACATTTAACTATCTAAATATTACATACACGGTTGGACTATAGTTTTAATAATCTATTAATGAAGTATTAGTATATTTTAATGTCTAACATTTTTAGGAGCAATTGATTTAAAATTTCCATTAGAAGATATTTTCTCAAAACGTGCATACAACTAACGTCACTTTTGTGTTTTTCTAGTTAATCCCTTTACAAATACGCTTTGAGTTATAGTGAGTATCGCATGTCATTACTAACTATAATGAATGTAAATACTCTCTATTTCCTCCATATGTATCTCCTAAAGATACTTTCTATGTACTAAATAATGTTTATCAACAAATCAATGTATATCATTGTCTACTAGCGAATTGGCTTTTAGCGGCCGTTCCCTCAAAGTAAAAAGCTGAATCACTACGTACACGTTTGGGAGTTAAGGACAACACATTGTTATAAAAGTTACAAAGACCACCCACCACACTTCACCCTAACTTTGAACACTTTTATTGAACTTTCATAACTTGTTTACTTCTTCACAACTTCAAAATAAACTGTTTGATGGAGTCACAGTTTTGTTAGAACACACACAAAACAATATATTTTTAATACATAACTTAATTGAAAAATAAAACTTTGACAGTAATAAATGATTACCTCTTAATTAGTAAGATGTTACTCTTCAACAATACCTCACTATCAATTTAGGCAATATACATTATAATGTTGGTAGTAGTGTGGAGTATCAATCTCGATAATCTTGGGTTAAGATGTTCACCTCAAGATTTATGATCGTGGGTTCAAATCAAGCCGAAGTCGACGAACAACTCTTGATACAAATCCGTAGAGTTTGTGTGAACCTATAAACCGTAAGGGCGCAGACACTGTACTGATGGTTACTAAGATAAAATTGTCGATCTAGTTAGTAGTATAGTATAAGTCGGTGACTGTCTATAGTTTGGTGATATAAAGTCGAGTTCAAGATCGATTTGGGTGTTTTAAGATGTTTATTTCAAAACGGTTTCCTATCCTATCTACGCAAATGCCACTACACTTCCTCTAAATATATATTTATTCTCTTTTCAGGTAATTTTAAATATGTGGATAGTCGGTACAGGTAATTTTCCAAAAAATACATAAAACAAAGCATCATAAAACGTGTAAGATATGGTACGTGACTACCAGCACGTTGATCGTCCAGAATATTTTTATTATACTGTCCTGTAATTTTTCGAATGTGTTAAAAAATATTAAAAGGAAAGCTAGCTTATTTAATTAATAATGTCAGCTACGATAGTTTTGGGAACTTGAAATTCAGACCATACACAGTAATTTACAAGAAACCTGGCTTGGATCGCAAACCATACACAGTAGATCTCAAACTTCATGTGTTGCGAGATCGGTCGATATACGCATCGCTTAGAGTGCATTCTTTTAGTATTTGCAGGAGTTAACAACCACTTTTTAGCAAAACGCCTGTTATCACAATATTAAAAACTAGTAACAGACGAAGAAAAGTTTTATTTTAGACAGGATTTTCAAGACAATTTTTCTTACTTAACTGTCATATACCTTGTTTGGTACCATGCTTAGCTTGCATTGTTCAACTATGACGTATCTTAAAAGATAGGGTCATACAGTAATCCGTCAAAGTAAGGCTGCTTTCTTTCGGGGTACACGGAGTGACCATTAAATATTAACACTTTATAAAGGCAAGCATTATCCCGTGGCTTAGTGGATGAAGGAACCCACTAAATAATTTATGAAACATGATTATGTGTGTGTGTGTGTGTGTGTGTGTGTGAGCCACGTCTATTGCTCTTTACGCATGTTAGAATATTTGTAGTTTTGTGGTAATAATAAGTGGGGTATAATTAAAAGGAATTGATTCTTCATTTGCGTAAAGGTAGATTGGGAAACCAATAAGAATAAAAATACCTTCATATCACCTGTTTGAATTAGAACTCCATGTCTTCAGCATTAATAATACATCCTAGTGAGAAATTGATTCCCTAAACTATTCGACCACTGGTACAGATGACCTTATTCTAATAAAGGTGCGCCACCAAATATATATTCTATGAAGACCATTTTATGACCAGAAAATACATTTCTTTGAACTGACGTTTGGTGTTGAGCTATTTTGTAAGTTATTTGTGAATATATATATATATATTATTCAGTGGTAAAATTGCCTAAGGTTTCTCTATTGCGATATACTATACTGCCTATGACGGGGGGATCGGGGATCGATTCCGTGTACCGCGTATTGATAATTTTTTTGTTGAATGCTTTTCCAATCTCTCTCCACGCAAATTAGGGTAAGCCTCCACTAAATTCCATAATTCCTTAAGTGGAATAGTTAATACATGGTCGCATGGCCCTAACAGGTAGTAAAACATGGTGCCAAATAAAAATTAGATCCTAACAGGTACAAGCAGAGCTAAAAGCTAATAATTAAGAATATATAATTTTCTAAAAGTGTTCGTAATAGCCACTATAAAAACGTAAAAGTGTGAGTCATAGCGACTTAAAGTTGATAACATATGTCCCAAACGTCATGTGTTTACACTTAGACCAACGATCACGCTTATAACAGTGATCTGTTTTATTTAGTAAAAATGATTAATTTAGGGCTGAATGCAAATTTTCTAGAATTTAATCATTTATTCTTAATATGTTAAAAACAAAACTGAATATTACGCCAGTATTATTGAAACAAATCTAACTATATAAGTTATTTTAGAGATATTTAATATAGGCAAGTTTCACAGTGAAATAATTTTCAGTTTCCGTTAAGACGAATGTTCCCATTTTTTTTATATGTAATTGTATTTAGAATCTTCAACAAACTCTGGTGAATTTTTTTTCTCTAGTACTTTGCCTTACTGCCCGTCCGGGCTATACGCCTATGTATTAATAACGACACTTATGAAAGGCATAGAGAAGGCTGAATTTTGAGAAAGCTTACTTTTATTTGATTGGATTTAGAGATTAAAACCATTTTTGAAACACCCTCCCCAGTACACTCAACTGTGATTCCAACTCCGATCTCTCCATCATCGGTAGTCTAGTATATTGCTAAAATGATGCCTTATACCACGTGGCTACCAATCGGGTAGCAATAAAGTCAAACTAGCCAATTTTATTCCTAAGGATCATAAATGGTATCGATAATTTAAAAAAACGTACATTATGCCAAATCCAAAGTTTAAAATTAAATTTAGTTTGATGTTAAAATAATAAAATGAAAATAAGCTTTTTATATGATAGAACAAAGTCATGCGCACTTTTATCAAATAAACAACAACTAAAAATGGAGATTATTGGCATCTACATTAATACTCTGCAAAGAAAGATAAACTAACCCAGATTCTTCTAGTGATTTTAGCCATACATACATGTGTGACCTAATTGTATTATATTTAAACAGAATAACCTTTATTGTTATTAATTCTAAATTGGACATAACTTTGCAGAGTAAATATAGATATTTGAAAAGCCAAAACATTTTATAAATTAGACCTGTTTCGTGAGTCACTTATTTTTAAACATGAGGTCTTTATTAGCACCAACGAGCACCTTGCCGTACAGCTTTCTGCTCTGCTACGTAAAATGAAATGAGTGTTAATTTGCTAACGCTCTTTTTAGCTTTTGTATGTTCCTCTTGGTTGTAACAGCCTTTACTACGTTTTAATAGGCGTTCGCGCTATACTACCAACATAATGTGAAAGTTTTCTAACTTTAGGAAATTTTATTTTACTAAGAATTTTTTTTTTTTTAAAATGTCATTACTTTGAAAGGAACACAAGTCCTTTTGTGCAAGTTTTGTTCAATTTCTTTCTCTCTTTCATCCCCCTTATGCCTCTACGTCGTCAAACATTTAGGTCTACTCCATCAATTTATTACTCTGTGGCTCTCTTCGAAGCGAAGAAAATATCTTTTGTATTCGATCAATGATGTTGAAATTACAGGTCTCTGCCGTTAATATGATTGAGTTTTTAATGAGTTTATTAGTATTCTAGGTAATTGACAATAGGCCTACATCATTTTAAAATGTATTATGGACATTTTCAACAACCTATTTGTAAACAGCATTAAAATAGGATAAAGATTTTCCCAGAGCTAAGTCCTTCAAAAGAAATAACTTCACAATTTGGCATCTCATTATGGAAATGGCATGTCAGGAGTTTCAAAACTATCTAAACAATAGTTTGTAACTATCCTAAATTGTCTATTTTGAACCAGTAAAATTTTCTTTCTTACAGCCTTAACTGAAAAACAGAAATGCTTTTAGATCTACTTTAATGTATTCATACGTCAAGTAATTTTATTTAAAGATGCTACATATTATTTATATCACTAATACCGATAAAACAACACCAATCTAATTGCAAAATATTATCAGGTTTGACCATTAAAATTATATTTGTTTTTTATAAGAGGCCCTTCCTATGAAAGTGCTGTATGCTACTAATCATTTATTTTGATTTCATAACAGCATTATTTAGAGTGAAACTTTAATAAAAGTGAAATCATTTCAAATTATTTAGATTAATTATAAACTATAAGATTTAAAATGTATGACTCTTATTGACACATGGAGATATTGAAATCATTCCCCTCTGTTTATGTGTAAGCTACATTTACAAATAGCAAACCCCTTACCTGCTTTGGTGTCCACATGGTCTAAGTCGTCACTCTCACAACAGACTGGATTGTCGGCATCAAGTAGATTGGGGTTCAATTCTGTTCAGGTATACTAAGGTCTTTCATCCTAAATTTTTTTCAATCTTCCACTACGCAAATTCAGGTACATGTCTTTTAAATTGATTATTCCTAATCCCCAATAGATTATAGTAATTATTACATAGCCTGAATAAAGTTAAAAGAAATATTTTCTAAATAACGTGGCCAGTCTGGACGTTTGCAACTAGTCTAAGCATTCCAACAGGCGGCCTCATTAACTGATTCCATTTATCATAGTGACTACTTTATCTGGGGTTTCCTTAAGTGAGTATATTGAATGTAAAATAGTTTTAAAATGCTTTGAGATAATCTTAAAACCATAATTTATCCCCATCTCTGCCTCGTAGATTTTGTATGGGCTATTAAGTTCCTTCATGTCAATACATTCAAACTTAGGGGCCCTTTGATACAGGTGTTTCGTAACGCACGAAAATGTGACGACAAGAAACATATGCACGGCGTCATGAAAAGTGTAAGAGGAAATACAAAATAATAATTATTTAGCACCACGTCATACTACCCGTTCGGGTTATACGCTTTAAGTACTAATTATTCTAATGGATTAGGACTTGGGAAGGTTGAATTAGAGGAAGTGAACCCGCAAATACAAAATAAATTCCAAGGTTACCAGCCCATTTTATTCTACCACTCGTGATGGATCCGTGCATTAGCTTCCTCATATTTTTGCCATTTTAGGAACAAATAAAGTACTAGACAATAGACACCCAACACCAACTAATAAATACACAACCAGCCACAGAAATACACTGGTGCATGTACGGAGATGTACTGAGGTGTCAACACAGGTGGCGCAGAGAGGTTGGATACTCTGCAAGTTCACCAACATGGCGAGACAAAAGCTGACACTTGTATAAAATGCCCCATTGAATATAATGTATCTTGGATCATCTTGCGTCAATTATGACAGGGCGTTATCTATGTTACGTCGACACACTTTCCAGATTGCGACGGACTAAATGACGCGCGACAGAGTATAACGCACATATTGTCTCCTATGTATTTTGAGAACGCGCTTCACCATGTCACGCGTGACGAAACGCCTGTATAAAAGAGCCCTAAGCTTGAATAGTCTTCAATAAACACTTACTCCCTTTCTAATAATTAAGTTTGTAAAATATTTTAAAATATGTGGACAGACACTTATTTTAATCTCTAATGCTTAAAATAAAATTAATATATTACAATAGGGGGATGAAATTATTAAAGACAAGAAAGAATATCCAAATTTAAAAGTAAAAGAATCATAATATTTTGGAGAATCACATCTAAAATGTTCCTCTTCTCACCTACCCTATTTAGGAATACTTCATTTGTCCCTGCGTATATTAATATATTACAATAGGGGGATGAAATTATTAAAGACAAGAAAGAATATCCAAATTTAAAAGTAAAAGAATCATAATATTTTATTTCACCGGTTTCTCTAAACACCTATTCATTATGTACGAAGATGTTACTATGATTCTTTTAGTAATCAAAAGGGTTTAAATACTTGCCCAAGTGATGCTAAGACGTCCTATATTCCTATAGTTACATTTTATTGGTTGGCTAAATATTAATAGCTACATTATATATTAGCGTATAACCCTGATATTTTCAAGTCTTCTACAACACAACATTTTAAAGCTATCTAAGTGTTTATTTTCCATTATCCTTTGATTACAAGTTTCTGCTCCATACAGAGAGAATTTCCAGGAACTTGAAATCCTGTATATTTTTCAACTGTCGGTTTCCCATTTTGATTTTCAGCAACTCTTTATTTTTTTGAATAATCATTATTTTGATTTCTTATTGTTTATATCCATGCTATATCTTCTCCCTATTACCACAAACCAGTCCATAATTTCCTGTAACTCTTTTTTTTTGCCAGCAATGTTATATCATTTGCGTATTTTATTATGTTGGTGACGCGTACTCCTATCCTGCAATTGCTACTTACCTCTAGAGCTTCCCTGAACAGCAACTCTCCATATAAGTTTAATTGACTGGGTGACAAACAGAACCCCTGTCACACTCCTCTTCTTATCATACGCTGTTGGTCTCCCCATCATTCAACCTCACATTCACTGGCTGTCTCATGTTTACAATCAGCATCCTGTCACTTCATTTGATGCCAAAACTCTTAATTAGGTTCATCAGTATCGTCCATTTCACTATCTTGAACGCCTTTTGCCAGTCGATGAAACCAATATAGACTTCTCTCCCAACTTCCAGCATTCTTTCTGAAAT
>CABFVX010002856.1:74806-101826 GCA_902151425.1 Timema shepardi | reverse complement strand
AATAGATCCACAACACACACAGTATAAAAAAAAGAAGGTTTCATCAGGCCAGCTGGTATCAAAAAAATTGAAAAAACAAGGTAGAAACAATAGGGAAGAAGTTTTTGATTCCAGCTCAGATGATGACTGGGAATCACTACGAAGAAAACATTTGGAAAATTTTGAAGAAAATGAAAATGACTTGCTTGATCTATCTTCAGGATTTGAACCAAACTTCAAACAAATCAACAGGCAAATTGGTTCTTTTGTTGCTTTCAAATACGAAGACAACATGTTTCCCGGTGTAATAGAATCTTTTGATGATAATGGCGTTTCTATAAGTGCAATGAAAAAATCAGCAAGCAATTGGAAATGGCCTGACAACAAAGATGAACTGTACTAAAAGTGGGAAGATGTAATTGAAGGTATAGAGCCACCAAAAATGTTGAACAAAAGAGGTGTTTTTGCTGTGCCCGAGCTCCGTGGTTCATTCTGAAACTGTCTTTAAAAAATAAGTACTATAATCTACTACTATGTAATGTAACAGCTGTATAGTTTAATAATTTGGATAATAAAATGTAGCTTTTGTCCTTCTTTTATGTTTTTCAAATCATTTACCTGTGAAACTTAATTTTTTTTTTGTCAGACTTCAATCCAGCTAGTTCAGAAAAAAATTCTTTTCAAAACTAGCGTGGCTAACATTGCCCCTCTTTCATTTTAGATGGTAAAGTTATGGATTTTTACGACTTGAGCAAAGTAACCCGCTCCTATGGGTTACTTTGCCCCACTCTTAGACATAAAAATATATATAGAACACAGTTGTTTTCTATGTTTTTTGGTATAGACCTACATTTTTACATTAAAAAAGATTATATATACATATTTTCCCTTTAATTTCTGTGGTAAAAACTGGCAATTTTTTTAAAACAAAAAATAAAATGCTCAAAAGTGGAGCAAAGTAGCCCCGGTTTACGGTACCATATTCTTGAATGTGATAAAGTTTAGAAGAGTGTAGAGTTAGATTATTATTCTGCTTCCAGCTATTCCATTTGATTAAGTTTTTCTCGGTTCTTTTATTTAACAGAAAAACTACTTTCAATGGAGAAAAATTTCCTCAATTTTCATCCAGAGACTAAAGAGAAAATTATTGAACTTTCAGCGCTAATTAAAACAAGAAGAATGGATTTCCTTTTTAAATGAATAGATTAAGCTTGAACTGTAACAATTTAAGTTAAAGTAAGTAAAAAATGGGTTTTTTTGTTAAGATTTTATTAAGTTCCTGAATAAATATTCTTTTTATACATGTTTTTTTTCCTTATACACAATTTTAAAACAAAGGCTAAAAGTTTTCTGGAGCAGCACCCCCACTAATTTTAGCTACGAGATGCTATAGCCATAGAGTTACTTTTATTACATTTTGAGTGGATGGTAATCATCATTATGGCTAAATAATAATAATAATAATAATAATATTTAGCACCACGTCTTACTACCCGTTCGGGTTATACACTTTTAAGTACTAATTACTCTAAGGGATTGGGAATTGGGAAGGTTGAATTAAAAAAAGTTAATCCGCATTTGCGTGGAGGTAGAGTGGAAAACCATTTAGTAAAAACCACCCCCAGCTCACACGACCGAGATTCGAACCTCGATCTCCCTGTCCTCAGCAGTCGAGCTCAACACGACAAGCGCATTAGCCAACTACGCCACCGAGGCGAGTATATGGCTAAATACAAGAAGAAAGAATATGGAAGTGGAAAGGGGGGGGGGATTCAAAATTTCCTAAGATAGCATACAGTTAAAGTGAAATAATAAATGTTCGAGAACCACTGTTTTATATGAACACATCTTCATATATCTCCCTTGAAATAATCCAATGACATTCTTGGACAATGGTGGTTGAGTGTCCTCGCCCCCCAAATCTCTGTTGCAACTTTTAGAGTACAGCATTCCTATTAATTTTCCTCAAAATACACTACTGAAATCAAAAGTCTTTTGGCGCTCGCCAACGATGCACCTGCACCAGAAGCCGAAATCAAAGGGTACCGAAAGTGCTTAGGCAGAGGCGTGCAATAAATAATGAACCGTATACATCATTATCAGAATAATATAGGCTGTATTCGAATAGTCTACTTATGCGACGTCGCGTTGGCTCGTGAAGTTGATAGCTGCATTGGCAATCACGTGACCAAGTGTAGATCTGTCCGAATAGTCGCGGACTAGACCGATGCAGTCTTCTCAAGATCTTGGTAACCATGGTTACGAACGCTACGAGCCATGTGGCTTTGGTGCGGTGTTTGGCTGGCAATTGTTTTAGTATTATCGTTTCGTCTGTTGAGCACCGACTTACACAAATTATTCGGTAGGAAGCAGCATTGTGGGTCCATGTGTGTTGCTGTTCGAATAGTTTGATGCAGTCTTCACTATGAAAACCGCGAGAAATGTAAAATTATCAAGACTGCATCAAGTCAAGGGTACTTGACTATTCGGATACAGCCGTAGACCAATATAGAAAAGCGTTACGTGGAGACTCCAAATTTTCGGCAGATATGGGTACCACACCTATGTAGATTAATTTTAAGCCCCTACGAGTGAAATCCTCACCATGTGTGCTTAAGTGGCAATTTCAAATACAGAAGTTATGGCAACTTAAATTAGTGTCTTCATAGCGTTATTTAACACGTTAATACCACTTTAAAAGTAATTTACTCCAAATTTCCAGCAGATCCGGGTACCACACCTATTTGGATTAGTTTTAGGCATCTCTGCGTGTAATCGCCACCATGTGTAGTTTTGTAGCAAATTGAAATATAAAGAGAGTTGGCATCTTAAAATAATTGCTTCCTAGTGATATCCAAACGTACACAGGTAGTTTACTCCTAATTTCCGGCAGATCCGGGTACTACACTTATCAAGATTAGTTGTAGGCATGTTTAGATTATTTTATTGTTTCTCAATCGCTTTCCAACGGGTGTTAATTTTCATAATCTTTTCATTTTTAGCTTTCATTGAGCTTTGAAATTATTATTTTTTCTCCCCTTTTTGAGTGCTTTAGAACTAAGCGTTTGTCCCTAGCGCATTCTAGGAGATGTTTTGGAACTAATTCTCAAGTATAAGGTTCTTCATTAAAAGTTTTGGAACTAAAATTTCGCCTAGTGTCCTTTATTTTTCATATGGTGGTTAAAAATTGTTTATTGTGGTTGTGGAGGAGTTCTGGAAGGTTATTAAATTTGAATGCTTTATAAACCCATGTGTGTTTAGACTTTAGAGATCATTTCACTGACAATTTATAGGTAGGTACCTACTTCACTTTAGGTATATTTTTAATTTTTGTCAACACTTATTACAAATTACGTACACACTTTATTAGAACATTGCCAAAAATCTCACTTTGAAATGTAGGATTTTACCTAAACATATCTGAATAGCTAGTTAAAGGATCCTTGGAAGCCAAGTGAACTTAAAAAGTGCAATGGCATCAACCTAAAGTGTGGAAGTCATTTTTTATTTTGTTTTAATTATCTTTCAAGTGTGTTGATGCACACCTTATCATGCACATATAGCTCTAGATAAAATTATTATTATTATTATTATTATTATTATTATTATTATTATTATTATTAGCACCGCGTCTTACTACCCGTTCGGGTTATACTTGTGAGATGAAATGAAGGACCTACAGTTTAACGTGGAATCCGAACCACGGTGGAGACCTGGCATTCCTCACATTCACAAGATGCCTAGATAAAAGCATATTATATATATTTTAAGGAAATGACTTCACCTAATGATAGGCCTACAGTTTTTAGGTTTCATCCCTCATATTTTGTTCGACTTATAAACTATTAACCCAAACTGATTTGCTTTGTTATTTCTTCATTTGCATGTGTTGGCTGGCTACATTTTTTTTCCGTAGAGTGAATTTATTTTTTAAAGGAAAAAATAATAAAAATATGAGGGACGAAACCAATAAACTGTATGTAGGTCTACCTTTTGGTGAATTCTTTTCCTTAAAAAACCCAGAAATCGCAAAATTTATACTATCGTAAGTTACACTCACAAAAATGAGGTGACTCCAATGATATCAAAATCAAGATTGTTAAAAAACTTGGTTACAGTGAACATTTGAAAACTAAACTCACCTAAGTGATGCAGGAACAAATATCCTTGAAAATTTTAAAAATGCCTCGACCAAAGCTTTAATTAGGTATATTATAGAGTCGATTAATGCACCATAATGTTCTGCAGTGAGCACACTTCACTCTTTTGCAACAGATGAATTTCTTATAAATGGTTAACTAATCTTTTCTTATAAACAAAAAGGGGTGACCTGGTGGTCTAGGGGTAAGGTGTCAGACTTCTGTGTTGGGGGTCCGGGGGTCAATCCTCGGTCCCGGCACAGATTTATCTGATTACCAAACCATTCCTTCACCTCTGACAAGACATCTTGTGAATATGAGGAATGCCAGGTCTCCAGCGTGGTTCGGATTCCACGTTAAACTGTAGGTCTGTAGGTCCTTCATTTCATCTCACAATCACCCTACCATTACACATTAGCGTAAGTGCGTATAACCCGAACGGGTAGTAAGACTCGGTAATAATAATAATAATAATTATAAACAAAAACACTCGTCAACATCCACTAACGATTTTACATACATAAAACACAAGGCTACATTTTAACTGAAGATGTAGTAAAGACCCACCCACCAGAAGTAAAATATTATTTAATAAAATAATTTTAAGCCTAAATAATGTTTACAAAAATATTGAGAAGTGCACATTTGTTTTTGTAATTTTATATCACTTTGTTATCCATGTGTAGGCCTTTCATCAAGATATACCCTTTTTTTTGTAATATCGATATATCACGGCCAAGACATGGAGGAAAATACATCCGCCGTCAAGATTGAACCAAAAAATGACATGGAATATAATCTTTATCAAGATGCTAATTTGATAATGGAGGTAGGAAACGGTCAAAACTAAATCACATTATAATTACTATCACCTAATCTTTTGTTCTTAACAATGAATANATATATATAATTTGTTTTCTATTCCCTTGATCCCCCTTTGAAACTACTACGTTTTTTTTTTTTTTTTTTTTTTTTTTTTTGCTGTTCGTCCTATCTTTTGAAGCCATTGTGATATTTACACTAATGTTGTAAAGATAAGGTAGATGGAATCTCTAAGAACAAGGATTGTACCTAAAGTCCGTTCACCGTAGGAATTGTTCTCTGAAAGGCCTTTTTTCCTACCAGAAATCTTTTATATAGTAGGATATTGGTAGGAAAAAAGACCTTTCAGAGAGTAATTACTACCGTGAATGGAGTATATACTTGGATTTGTGGTTAGACAGGGTTCCTACACATCATGGAAAACCTGGAATTTTAAAATATTTCTTCCAGGCCTGGCAATGTTATGGATTTTCTCATTTTTACAATCTTTTTCCTGGAATTTTCTAGGTTGTTCTGGAAATTTCTTTGTCTCCCCCCCCCCCCCCTTTTTTTTTTTTAATGAGGATGGATTTTTTTTTTTAAATTTTAAAAACTCNCCCCCCCCCCCCCCCTTTTTTTTTAAACAGGTCAGTAAGTTACTATTATAATAATTAGATAACCTTTATTATATTTGTAACTAAAAAATAAAAGGTAATTAAAACCTAATTAATATAACGGCTATATGTGAGTGATTTAAATTTATCTGGGATATTTAACTTGCATTATCTAAACCAGTTGGTTATATCTACACACGACTTATAAACTAACTTATATTATATAACATACACAACATCCAGTCCCAGACTGTTAAACTCATCACTGTGAAAGGGTAGACCCACATTTCACCAATGATTATTTGCAAGTGAGTTTTATGTTTTGTTTTATTTAATTATTTAAATAACTTGTTGCGTCATGGCATACATTAAAAATAATAATAGGTGTGGAAAGGTGCAGGTGTAGGGGGGTTGGGAGCCTGAATTAAATAAGAGAAAATATGTAATTATGTGTATTTTGCCAAGATTATTTTATACACTTGTCCTGAAGGAATTTTAGAAAATACTTAAAATGTACTGGAAAAAATTTCGTGATTTTGTGTAGGAGCTCTGGTGGAAAACCATTGGTAAAAAAATCTCCTAAATACATCCATCCGAGATTTGAATCTCGGCCTAATCCCATGCAGCCCTCACCAAACTCTGGCCCAACCATCACATATATTTATGTAGCCCACAATCTATAACTTTCTATCTATGAAAAAAAAAAATTAGTGCTAAAAATACCGGAGTTAAAATATAGATTATTATATGTAAGAATATACAATGTCTAATCAACACTAATCAACAAGTGACTCTTTAACTTACAACAATAAACCTATACTGTAATCGAGATGTAAGAGAATTACAATATCACCAAGAAATAAGTACATTTTACAATTCTCTCAATTCTGACAAATTAGTACCTACTACTCTCATAAGTTGTGTTTTATTTGAGGGTCACTAACATTTTTTGACTGCCACTTTTTTATGCTGTCTCTATTTTTTATGTATAAAATAAATTGTGTATACTGAAAAATTGTAATTTATTTGATTGTCTATTATTATATTTTAACTTCAGCCCCCAAAAAATTGCTTGTACCTGTTGTTCTCCATGCTTATTCAAACAATGTTTGTTGGTAAAAGCGATGGAAATAGAAATTTACAAAAATACTAATAATATTTCAATGGTGCTTTGTGTTTACTTCAATATTTAATTTAAAATTTACTAAACTAGTATATAAGTCATTCATGAGCTAAGTTTACCTGGATGACAGCTCGAAATGTTACTAGAAGTAGTCCCTAATATATCACTACGCCAACAGCTGACATCTATCACTTTGGATGACTGTAATGAAAACGGATGGTAATATATTAATGTGATAGTTAACCACAGTAATTTAGGCCAATATTATTTATATATTTATTTGAGGTCGGACACAAAGTTTATTTATAGTTTTATTCCACTTAAAAAAATATTCACCCCACTTTTACAAAAACTTCTAACGAACATCTAGCTTCAAAATGGCGATTGACGAATCTAAACCATATGATTGAACATAACGGTAAACAAGTTTTTTACAATGATGCAGACACGCAGTTGATGAAAATATTTTATTCAGTTAAATATTTCAAAATACGATAAAATAATCATAAAATCATTTATTGTATGTAAAAAATGACAAGTATTTTCTCTTTTCCAAGTAAATACGATGTCAGTATTAGAAGGTATTGATGTGTGCACTATATTACACAAAATCAGTAATGTTCCAAAACGAAAAATAAGTAATTTTAATTATGTTTAAAATATTGTTTCGAGTTGGATAAAAAGAAGTTATTTAAAAAAATGAAATAGTATGAGAAAACTTAAGTTTACGTTATTTTAAATGTAATATATAACAGATAATTAAAGATCTTTACATTTATAACAGAACTGTGATCTTTTACAAGTGTTGGCAACCCAAAACCTAAACATATGATTTTCGAACTGTCATCCAGGTAAAAACCTATCGTGAACGGACTATATTTTAAACCATATTTTGTTATTTTTCAACACTTTGAGTTCAACTTATTTATTTTTGAAACAGGTTTCTTTAACTTACTAAACACATATTTTGTAATTTTTTTAATATGTATATTTAGTTACAATAGTCATGGGTGTAGGAGAAAATTTAATATTTTTTGGGGGTGGGGGTGAGAGTGGAAGGGGGGGGGGGGGCAAAATCATAGGTAAATGTATGGCATGACTTACTATTAAACCCTTAGAAATAAGAACATTTTTATTTGTGTAATAAGGGAAGGGGGTGCAAGTAATAAAAAAAGTTTTTTTGGGAACTTTCAACCCTCCTCACCCCCATTTAATGTTATAAAATTGTATGGTTCTTGCCTGGACTATTTTTAAACTATATGCCTTTATAGACTTTTGAAACGGGTCTTCCACGTACACTTGTTTCGAAATTGAATGTCTTAGAAGTCAATTCGAGTGGACCTTGCTTGGATTGGAAACAATATTTGTTTTCTTTGAAGATATTGGGAGTGGACCCATCCCTTTGAGTATTCCTTTTAAAAAATCGGATGGAAATTTGTTTGAAAGTTAAATGCCTCTCTTAAGCTATTTGGAGCGGTCTTTCCTCGGCAAATTTTTGAAAAATGAATCAGTGTTTTTATAAGTTATTTTAAGTTGCTATCTTTAAGCTTCATATTAAAATCTTAGGAAAATGGTGGTGGTTGGGCACCATAAACCCAAGATCCCTTCCCTACCCCACATTAACTTATAAAACTATTATTTATTTTCTTACCCACTTTCTAGACTGAACTTGATATGCCAATAAAATCAGAGGGGATTTTTAAAGAGGAAGTGATGGACAACCAGCAGCTGGAATATGGAACCAATACAATATTAATCCCGTCTATTAAAGAAGAACTTGATGTCCCGATAACATCAGAGGTAGTTTTGAAAGAGGAAGTGATTGACAACCAACAATTAGAGTATAGACATGTTGCGGCATTCCCATCTGCTAAAGAAGAAGTTGATGTGAGTAGCTCTGGTCTGCATAATAATTGTAATATAACAGGGTGTCTACCATCCGGGAAAACTGGAATTAGACGAGGAAATTGAGAATAATTTGGGAATTTGGTAAATTAAAAAAAAAACAGGAAAATGTTGTTTTACTCAAAATGTGAAATATAATATTCACTAAATCAGTAAATTTTCTAGTTCCTAGTAAAATATGTTAACACAAATAAAACACATGTTTATTTGAATTTTGGTGACCTGGCAGTCTAGCGGTAAGGTGTCAGACTTCTATGCTGGCCGCCGGGGTTCAATCCTCGGTCCCGGCAAAGATTTATCTGATTACCAAACCCTTCCTTCACCTCTGACAAGACATCTTGTGAATGTGGGGGAATGCCAGGCCTCCACCGTGGTTCGGATCCCACGTTAAACTGTAGGGCCTCCGTTTCATCTCACAATCACCCTACCATTACACATTAGCGTAAGTGCGTATAACCCGAACGGGTAGTAAGACGCGCTGCCAATATTAATTAATTATTTGAATTTTAAAACTTATCATTATTCATAAAAAAATATAATAAAATGGGAGAGGGGTGGGCTAGGGGGTAGAAGGTTGTGACATACTTTTGATTCCGGAATTTTAGGAAATGATCTGGGGAAATCAGGTAAAAAGTCGGGAATTTCATTGGTAAAGTTGAGTAGACACCATAGCTTGTAAGAAAGACCTGGATAAAAAATTAACAATTTAGGAGGGGGGGATTGGAGGGGTCAAGGCCTTTTATTTCAATTCGAATTGAGCCACTCTAAATATAATATATAGTCCCTTATCGTTTTCAAAGCTAGAATATTTTTCTTATTTTTTTTGTTGAGATAAAAGATTACATTATGTATATTAAACATTATTAGAACATGTAATTAAAGTAGGGCAGATTTTTTAACTTAAAAACCTTAAATCAAATGCAAATAACAGCATAGAATTATCACAAACTGAAAATAAAATTGTAATTTAGATGTCAAATGTAAATTCCTTAAACATTGCGGAGCATTTCACTTTGTCCTTCAGGCCTTTTCTCGGCAGAAAATTAAATTATGATCGTTAATAACATCATTATTATAAATATATTTGGGCTCTAAGATTGTTTGATTTTTTTAAAATGATAACCATTGCAGTTTGAGTCTAATTTACCAATTTTGAAGGTGTTTGGGTTAAATAACCATCTTTGGTAACCAAAAACTATTAATTGGTAAATTATATTCTCCCTAGAGATGGGCAAAAACATTCTATTAGATTCACTGGATCTGGTTCAATTCAGTGATCCGTTCATTTTGATCCATTTGCCATTCATTTGATCTTTTAAGGCTAGTTTTTATTTAAATGTAATTAAAACAATTTTATTTTTCCCTAGCATGATTTAAATTGTGAATAAAAAGATAGGTTTACTGTTTAAAAATGGTGCTACCTTTTTTATTATACCTTTTTTTAAATAAAACACTTATTTCTATATTTAATATTAAAATTTTATAAATAAATTATGATGGAATGCTTTGTAGAATTACACAAACCTATGCTATGCTATACTTAAATTACAATTCATAAAAATATTACGATTATTAAAAATATAAACAGTTGACAAAAAAGAATATTACAATGATTAAAAGTCTAAATTACAATCCATGAAAATACCTTAAAAGGCAAACATGTTATCGCAATGATTTAAGATTGAAACAAACATATTAAACTGAGAGGATTTTATTATTAAAAACTACACTGGTCTCAAGATGTGACTAAAATGTTCTGTAGAGTTGACAAATGAATGAGAGCGGTAGAAAATTGGTGACCGGCTAACCCTCCGCTCACTCACTGGTCCATTCAATAAACGAATTACCGATAATGAGAGAAGACACGATGAATGACTAGCTTTCTGCTCACTCGTTGATCCATCCAATCTACGAATGAACAAGAATGAGAAACTGTTGGTGAGTTGCCAAAAAAACCAATAGTTTGAAGAGGAATGTGTGAGAGCAATGCGCTGATAACCGAGGTTAGCCGAGCTGAACCGAACATTAAACATGGCGCCTGTAGACAGAGATAGCAAAGGAACGACGGCTCATTTAAACCAGGATCTCGATCTTTCATTATTTTTACTGTTTCGTTCATATTGATCCGTTCGTTCATGAGCGACACATCTCTAATTCTCCTCTCAGCCCTCAACACCAGTTTTTTTTATAAAAAATGTTATTTGAGGTTTTTAACATGCACTTTATGAACAAACTGATAATATAATCACATGACTTATAAACTAATTTAAATATAGAACAGACACAACACCCAGGTCTTGGTCGTTAACTCATCACTGCGGAAAGTGAAACATTTCACCAACGATAACATTTATGGCCATGCCGGGAATTGAACCTGGGACCTTCAGTTTTTTAGGCAGATTCACTTTTGACTGGGCTAAAGTGTTGGACCCCACATCATTTGAAACCTTTGTAATTTACTTGAAGACTTTTGAGGCTTGATCTGTAAAAATTAAAATTTTAAATTTGGTTTGCTGAGTGAAACCAGTATTTCACAGCTGAATTTTACACTATTTTTAAATCTTTGTTCCTTGTCTATCATAATTGTCACCGTTCCGTTCTCATCTGCACGGATTCCATCAATGTTTTGTTGGCACTGTCCACTTTGTACTCTTGGAATCCTCTTGTGCAAATGTCCTTCAAACAGAGTTTTAATATCAATTTCGGTGACCTGGTGGTCTAGGGGTAAGGTGTCAGACTTCTGTGCTGGCAGCCGGGGTTCAATCCTCGGTCCCGGCACAGATTTATCTGATTACCAAACCCTTCCTTCACCTCTGACAANGCCGGGGTTCAATCCTCGGTCCCGGCACAGATTTATCTGATTACCAAACCCTTCCTTCACCTCTGACAAGACATCTTGTGAATGTGTGGAATGCCAGGCCTCCACCGTGGTTCGGATTCCACGTTAAAATGTAGGTCCTCCATTTCATCTTACAATCACCCTACCATTACACATTAGCGTAAGTGCGTATAACCCGAACAGGTAGTAAGACGCGGTGCTAATAATAATAATAATAATAATAATAATAATAATAATAATTTTAATAATAATAATTTTAATAATAATAATACATGATACTTTACAACAACCAGTAGTAATATTTTCTTGTTTGATTTTTTTTTTAAAACACCCCAAGTTGACTTTAGTTTGTTGGAACTGGGTTTATATTATTTTGTGAACAATTTTAGCGCGCTATGGTTCATCTGCGCAAACATTGGGACAATGTCAAGTCAAGAAGGAAGAGGGGACCAGGCGAAGAGACACGGGAGCCGACGAGCACTGGAGGAGGACCCTACAAACTTCACAAGTCATCGTATAGCAAGGTGGAGGTGGTAGCCCCCCACATTAACCACCATCTCGGTTACAAACGGGATGGAAAAGCGGTTACAATGGATGATGATGCAGCCAAGCGTCACCGACTCTCCGTCTCGGACGTGACCGCCGCTCTGAGGTCTCCAGGCTCAACTGTTGCTGGCACTACCATTTTGGAGTGTCTCAATACAACAGGTAGGCTATTTGAAATATTAAAATTATAAGGATATATTTACAAAGATATGCACACTCATAAAGAGATTTTATAAGTTTATTTATTTATAAATATAATTTGGATTGAGAAAGGTAGGCCTACTATTTACTGTTTGATAAACAATATATTAATATGCATATACAAAATAGGTGTAATGTTCATGATAGTGTACAGAAAATTAACAATTGTTTACAGAATTAGTTATATATAGGCCCCTAATTATTTTAAAAATTAATTATATAATTACCCGCCTCGGTGGCTTAGTTAGCCAACACATTAGTTTCGTGTTGAGCTAAACTTCTGAGAACGGGGAGATCGAGGTTTGAATCTCGGTCGGGTTAAATGGGGGAGGGGGGGTTCCTATAGTACTTAAGCTTATAACCTGAACGAGTAGTAAGGCGCGGCGCTAAATAATTTTTTTATATAATTGCTATAAAGCATTTTAACTTTTGAAAGACAACATTACCTACTTTAATCTGAATGAACCGGTCTAGTACTAGCGGATGAAGTCGTTAAAGAGTATATGATGTACACTTGCCAATCGGATAAGTTAGGCCTATTCTTTATTATTATTATTATTATTAGCACCGCGTCTTACTACCCGTTCGGGTTGTACGCACTTACGCTAATGTAATATAATAAATAATGAGCTCAATGAGATGAAATGGAGGACCTACAGTTTAACGTGGAATCAGAACCACGGTGGAGGCCTGGCATTCCCCACATTCACAAGATGTCTTGTCAGAGGGGAAGGAAGGGTTTGTTAATCAGAATCTTTGCCGGGACCGAGGATTGAACCCCGGCCGCCAGCATAGAAGTCTGACACCTTACACCCTAGACCACCAGGTCACCGCCTATTCTTTGAATCTTGTTTTAGTTGCATGTGTGCCCTTATCGTAGGGGGTGTTAAGTTTGACTATTTGTACACAATTCTAATGTGCAATATCAATAAAACTTGCATTTGTTGACCTACAGTTCTTTTAATGTTCTTTTTTTTAAAAAAAAAGCTTGTTTGAAAATGTAATTTAAGTGGTTATAATTTAAAGCATTTTGTATTATTATGTGCAATTATACCGTAATTTAGTATTCTAAGGAAAAGGACTTGTAGAAAACCTGCCATACAAACATTTATTTTTGCAGCAGTATACGATGGTAAACATTTTAATATGCTATTGATGTTGTTCTATAGATATTGATATTATCAAAATTAGCAGCTGAATATCACATGACTTGACATTTGACTATATGAAGACTGTTTTGTTCACATTTAAAATGTAATAAAATATCCTTCCCATCAAACTGAGACTAGCTTATACTTATGTTAATACTATCCTTAGGTGACCTGGCAGTCTAGGGGTAAGGTGTCAGACTTCTGTGCTGGAGGTCCGGGGTTCAATCCTCGGTCCCGGCACAGATTTATCTGATCGCCAAACCCTTCCTTCACCTCTGACAAGACATCTTGTGAATGTGGGGAATGCCAGGCCTCCACCGTGGTTCGGATTCCACGTTAAACTGTAGGTCCTCCATTTCATCTCACAATCACCCTACCATTTTCACATTAGCGTAAGTGCGTATAACCCGAATGGGTAGTAAGACGCGGTTCTAATAATAATAATAATAATAATAATAATAATAATAATAATAATAAAACTATCCTTTATTTTGCAGATTTCCTAACTACAAGCAGTGCTGGCCAGCCTCCGCCATTCCCCACAGCTGCCTCGACCACATCACCTGCATCCCCCTCTTCCTTCCAACTCCCCTCCCCACCATCACCCCACTCTCTCCCCCTTACCCTACCACTACAACCCCCACCACTCCTCTCTCCTTCCCCAACATTACCGCAACAAACTACCCCACTAAATTTAACCCGACCAGGAGTGCTGAAACGGATTGTCCGAGCGAATAAAGAACGAGAGAAGGTGTGGCTCGAACAAGAGAAGGAGCTACACTATGAGCGCTTGGCAGAGGCCAAGCTGAACCACGAGGAGGCCATAAGGCGCCAGCAGAGGGCCGAGGAGCTGCACCTTCTGGAGGTTGAGCGACACCGTGTCAGGCTGGCATTCGAGACTAGGCAGATGGAAGCCAGGGTCAGGCAAGCGGAAGCGGAGGCTCGACACCAGGCTGACATGCATAAACTAAAACTAGCGTTTCTGGTGGCAAAAAGACAAGCGCGAATAGGAGAATTTTTATAGGAAGGAATTTGCCCCGCGCGCAGCTCCAAAAAAATGCTGGGGCCAGTAAGGGCAGCAATTTCAAGTGTTTCTTCGCCGTGGTCTCCTTCAGAGACTTGACATTTTCCCAATTAAGTCCCATGCTTTTTTTTTGTTTCTACAATAGGTCTAAGCCTACTTATTTCGTTCCAATAAGTTTAATATTTCTTTCTCACTAAACTATTTTCACCATTATTATGTACTACAAATTTCAATGCACTTCTATTTCTACCAAGTACTTATTTATAAACAGCCCTACCATATTAAGGGATTTCTTATACAGTCTTCACTATTACATATATGCTTTATTTTTTCACTGTAATCCTGAATTTCCACATCATATTTTCACGACGGGCGGGTATGACAACATCAACACTGGTGATGGTGGCCAGATCAACAAGAGATACATATCGTTCGTCAGCTAGTAACTGGATATCCACCTCTTGCGACTGCGGAGACGTGGTCTTTCTGCGCCGGATCACATGACTCCTCATAAGATGACACAACCCACCGAGAATAAGTACCTACATGCCAAAACATACATGTCACCGCGTTAGGGATCTCGGTGACCGCTGTTGCTAGACAGGATCGCCCAGATAGCATCAATTATGAATTGGTATTAAAGACGTAATTCATCAACCCCCACCTCATCACCACCCTGGGTTCTTGTCTAGTGCGCACTACGATATAATGAGCTCAATCCAAGGAGTGTATTGCTAGTTCTGAAATGCTAGAGTATAAGGGATGCTGCAGGAGCTACAAAAGACATGGCTCTCCTTCAAATGTCGAGAACTGCTTACTGGCACGTGCAGTTCCTATCACTCATCTGGTCGACTACACGATGATGGCTAAGCCAATTTATGTAATTATTTTTCGTATATTGTATTATGCCTAACATGACGCTTTGGGGGATATATAAAGCCATGTATTGTGTTGCACATCTAGATTATTGTAGTCGGGACTAAAGAAACATATCATTAAACATGTATGCAGAATTTTAGTTCTCTACCTTATAGAGATTTCTTTTAATTAAAGTGTACCTAAAACTAAATATAGTAAACTTGGAGAAAAAATACCTTTAGTGACCATTTAATGTAAAAATGTAGACAAAACATTCACATAAATTGTAATATTTCTACATTTATTGTTAACACTAATACCGGTATTATCTTTTACATCTGCATTCAAGTGAATCAATTTGCTCTTTGATGCACTAGATAGTGTTGAACTTAGAGTGAACTCTGATGATAGATAAAAATTTGGCGATTTGGTTGCTGCTTAGTTAGAGCTAAGGTTAGAAATCATTGTTGTAGGCAAGATATCCTGCCGAATAACTTGGTTCAAAAAATCGAAGTCTTCAACTAAATTGTTTGTCAGAATAAGCCTGAAAAGTATCCTGGAAATCCCAAACATGCCTCCTCTGAATCATACCAACTTGATAGTCAAGGAGTGCTGTATTTTCTTGACAAAACAAAACAATAACAGAATACCAAATTGTGGATTAGCGTTAGTATTAAACATAGGACTAAAGCAAAAGGGTTGTCAGGACCTATTTTCTGAGTGATTCAGGAGTAGAGCGTCAATTCTTGGGGGGGAAAAGGTTGTGTGCACCCGCGCGATCGTCCTATCAAGCAAATTAACCTTTCTCTGCCTTTTCTCCTACCCGTTCTTGCATACGGCTCTAAATCGTCACTTGGACATGTACGTTCCAATAGTATTGAAAGGTTGAAAGTAAACTTAACATTTAATTTTTCTTGATATGCTCTTATGTCTGAAAAACCATTTCTTGAATCCTTAGCCTCCAGAAAGAGATTGCAAACTACTAATTTCCCGAAGAAATTGTATTTTATTTGAAACATTGAGTGAGACTTGCTTTTCACAGCACACAGTGAACCGGTTTCTTGTGTAAGCTTTAGGAAGTGTCCAATACTTTTTCTCAAGTGTGAATTTGACCGTCTCAGACGACCACAAAGAAAACATTTCTAGGATCCATTCGCGATCTCTACCACATTAGATTTTAACCTTTGCCTTTTCCATAATTTCAGGAGGAAATATTTGTTTTGGAGTTAAAATTCATCTTTTTGGCTTGGATTAAGAGGTTTCCCTTTTCATGCTGTTTGTATTTTGAATCTTATTATTTTTTATTTTTTTTACAAAGTGCATATAATGCTTCTTCATCACATATGTTATTTAAACTTGAACATGATTTCTCAATTTTATTATAGCAGTGTAATTAACTGTCTTATCTTATTACCCGACCTCAACAGAACTCACTTGATTTGATACATCCTCGTTATCAGCACGGTCTTCTTCCAGCATCATATTCTCAATGTCGTAATTTTTATTATTTATCTTTATGTTTTCTCATGATACACTCTATTTTTCATCAGCTGGACGAATTTCAAACCCTCTGATCAATTTACTAATCCCTTTCATTTGCATACAAATGGGGAGCATACTTTGTATGTCCTGTTCCCCCCCCCCCCCCNATGTCCTGTTCCACCCCCCCCCCCTCTTCACGCCCCAGCACTATCCTGACTATGATTTTAAGAGCTCAGACTCTGGCTAAACCCTTTCACGTTAACTTGAACTCCTCTACTATTATGTAGTTGAACTATCTACCATTTCTTGTTAGGAAATCTATACAAGAAACCAAAAGTAGATCCTCCCTTTTCCCCCCCGCTTTAAATCAGATAATCTGACTGATGTGGGCTAAAATTTTCACATTGTTAAGTATGGGATTCACAGGTATCCTCCAGAAAATAATGTGGTAGAATGTAATTCATGTGGAGAGATTCGTTAAACAAAATGCTCGGTAGACGTGACACATGTTGGAAATTATGCGATATGAGGAAATTTTCTTGTGATAACAGTACTAATAAATATGTCACTTTCCTGTGTATTGATGATAGATGGTTTCTCAGTCTTCGGGAAACATTGAGAATCCAATTGAACAGTCACTATGTCTACACTGGTCGCACACCAATAGTGAAAGCATAGATCAACTTTTCCAAAAAAAAAATTTAAAAGCCCTTAGTGGCTTCTTATACACTTAATTTACCAGTCCTAATATAACACTCAAAAAATGGAACAGCTTCGAATTTGATGTCAAAGAGAAAGCGAGCAACTAAAAAAATACCATTAAAGCGAGGTGATCGGACGCTTTTAAAAAAAGTGGCCTGTTAAGTCCAACTTATATACATCCTGTCTTAAATGGTTTTAACTCTGATAGTAATGTTTGTAAATTTATATAGAGCACATTTGAGATTCATATTCTTCTATTTTATATATATATGTGTTATTTCACCCTATTTTATCTTACTATACTTGCACTTTTATAAGATGTATTTTTCTTTTCTTTCGGGTCAGAACTTGATTTGAGTAGAGCACAATTGATTGAAGTTTATATAAAGATATAATTTTACATGATGTATATTTTGGTTCGGTAATATTATGTTTATAACATAGGCATTCCCACTATGATTTGTTTAATGCTTTTTTTAAAAAAACTTTTTGTGGTTGATAACATACACTTCAACTAAATATCACCATCAAATGTTTTAATGTAATCTTTTAAATATAGGTATATTTTAATCTCATAATTTATACTTTTTAAAAACCATAATTTAATTTACATGTGTTCTAATCTCTATTACAAATTACTTTTTTTTTTATAATCTCCAAGAGAGTCCTTAATTAACAGTTTAAATATAAATCGCATTAATTTAACAGTTTTGATTTGCTCATATAATAATAATGATAATATTAGGCATTGTCAATAATGCTTCCAGCATTTTCAACTTCATATTGTGCGATAACATATTTAATATTTCATAATTGTGGGAATAATAGTTTAATAATAGCGTTAAACTGTTAATCTTTGCATAATCAAATCTTTCTATGGATATCTCAACAAACCTGTCCAATAAACAAATGTAAAATTATTGATCAAATCCTAAACTATTACATTCTGTATACATATATATTTATTTCAAAATGTTATTGCAAGACTTTCTAAATCTCTAATTCAGCAACTACTACTTGCCTATTCCTAAAATTTCGTGAATCAACGTATTTTTACCAAGAACATTTCATTAAACATAAAAAAATCAACTCTAATATAAATTTGTTATAAATACTACTTAATCAATAGTCAATAACTATTTCTTATTCCCGAATATATAACATTCTTCAAACTAGAAAGCATGGTGAGACAAAAGGTTTGCAGTGCTACATAAATTTCTATACTGAAAACATGACTGTTGATAATTTGAACTAAATATGAATTCAAAATTAGATATTTTTTTTTAGTATTTTACTTAATCGCCTCCCAATTGATTTTAGTTATTTTCTTCTTACAGACAAAGTCAAACCACTCAAGATATTCAAATTTCTCCATACAATTTGCATTCTCACGAATAAAGTACAAAGAAGAGACTACTTCCTCTGATCAGTGCAAAAGAAAAAGAACAACATGTAAAGAGGAAGGATGCCATAAATATGGTCTAAAGGGAGGTAAATGTAGTCAACATGGAGGAATTCATACTAAGGCAAAATGTAAAGAAGGAGGGTGCTCTAAATATGCTCAGGGTGGAGGTAAATGTATCAAACATGGAGGATCAATGTATTTATCAAAATGTATTGAAGAAGGATGTTGTAAACTTCCTCAGGGTGGAGGTAAATGTATTAAACATGGAGGACATCATAATAGGTCAAAATGTACAGAAGAAGACTGTTTTAAATATGTTTATATTGGAGGTAAATGTTGGAAACATAGAGGGACCCAGTATAAATCTAAATGTTCAGAAGATGGATGTTCAAAATACCCTCAACGTGGCGTTAAATGTATTAAACATGGTGGGAAACAGAAGACGTCAAAATGTAAAGAAGAAGGATGTTCTAAATATGCTCAGAAGGGAGGTAAATGTATACAGCATGGAGGATCTCAAACCATTTCAAAATGTAAGGAGGAAGGATGTTCTAAATATGCTCGCAAGGGAGGTAAATGTTGGAAGCATAGAGAAAACCAGTGTAATTCTAGATGTACAGAAGAAGTCATGTTCTAATTATTCTCAAGATGAAGGCAAATGTGTGTAAAAAAAACCCCAAAGAGAATCACAGAAAAGGTCTAGATGTAAAGAAGAATGTTATAAATAGGCTCACAATGGAGGTAAATGTATTACACATGGAGAAGCCCTCTAGCACAGCGGTTCCCAAACTTTCTCGACTCCCAAACTCCTTTCACAAACATCTGAGTTACATGAAGCCCTGATAAACATCCATAGCCGAGCACTTAATATTATACAAAATTTTTATGAAATTTAATTTTATTGTCACTATATTATCATATTTCACATGTTTTTTAAAGTGGTACTGTAAATTGCTGCTTTTACGTAACTTAAATAGCCTCCTTTAATCACAAAATTCCATGCCACTCTCGTTTTTAAAATGGTTTACAAGTTTAAATAGCTACCCACCTCTTTACGTGACATTGTGAAAAGTGTGCGCCTGCTTTGGATGGAACAGGGCTTTGAAGTTGAGAGCCACAAACAAATAAACTCTCAAGTCACTTTCATTACTGAGTCTGTATTTATTTTTTTAAATAGGCATATGAAGAAAAAATTTCTCGCTAATATATGTAGAAGAAAGGGGTACCAAACCTGTAATAGCTTAATTCGCTAACATTGGGAACTCCCCCTTTAAACTTAACCAAAAATCAACTAACACAAAGATTTATAGCTTCTTTTTTTTTTAATTTGAAATCAGTGGAAATTTCACTCACGCTTAATTTGGAGGATTCCTAAACTGCTGTTTCTTCAGGAGATTGTGAATCCAATTATTATTGGACATTGTTCAGAAATATTCTCTGAAGGTTTTTCCAAATATCTTCAAGTGTTCTATAACAATGCTCTTAACATTTTCATCTGAAGAAAGCTGTTCTTTTAGATAGGTTTAAGCCTTTCATTTTTGAGAAAATGTCTTCCAAATAGACCAAAGTCTGGAGCCACATTTGATCTTGCATGCACTTTGCTTTGTGAAATGCATGGTTGGTAAGAAGAAATGAAAACGTTATACCTCGAGATAATTACCTGACTTCACTGTGAGACAGTAAACAGTTGTGAATGGTTCTCATTTCCTCACAACGTGCTGAAAAAATTCCGCCTTTACAGAAATGTTTTGGCGAATCCCTTGAAAGATTTTGCGAACCCCCAGGGAGTTTGCGAGCCAAAGCTTGGGAACCTCTGCGCTAGCATATAAAGCAATCTAAGAAAGATGACTGTAGACTTTCTTCAAGGGGATTGTTATTAAATTGAATTTTACTTGTCATAAATTGTGTCAAAACCATACTCTCTATGAATTAAACTATTATTAATACATAATTTGTGCAGTTTGAATAGTACATGTCAAATGGCAATAATATATATTTCTAAATAGCAGACAATTTAAATGTATGTTATCGACGAGATGTTTTTTCTCATTATTTGTCTTGGTAAAGTGAGGACACTATTTTTTATGATTTTATTGTATTTACTGAATTTATTGAATCTACCAGATTTAGGTACAACCTAAGAGAAGGATATATTTACATTCAAAATGAAAGAAGCAAAACTATTTATAATATCACTAAGGTTATATATGTACCATATATCAGGTATATATAACATTGGCAATACATACAGTCATGAATCATACATTTGTTTATAAATAGTATAACAAATATTTTTGTCTAGAACAAAGTATGCTTGACAGCATGACATTATGTTCATTCACTATTTATGAACCTAAAGGTATATTATGGTTATCAAATAATAATGAATTTGCAGAAAATTATATCTATTTAAGGAAAGACATAACTTTTTAAAGTATGTTTGGTTGTATATGAAAGAAGGTACAAGAAAGAGGTATAGCAAACATGATACAAAATTAATGAATAATATGGCTCTTTTCAATAAAAATAAGTACACACTTAGACATACCTAGTACTCTTTACCAAGATCCTTCTCAATATTTGTGTTTATTCGTTTCCTCTTTTATAAAGTTATGTTGTCCTTTTAAAACTCTCTCCTACGTGTTTACATGATGACGGTTGTTAACGAGAGGGATCATACTGCTAGGATGTGTTCGCAACGTGGTGTTATACTTTTAATATGAAGATTTCCCCCCTTATATATCCATCAACTAGACCTATATAAAGCTGGTGTTCAGCTAGCATGGTGGACTATTAATTTCCACACAACCACGAGAGGTCCTGGTTTGGACTTGGATATAATCGATCCCGTATGTCAAAAAATATAAACGCTTTCAATTTTATTAAATATTTAAATATAATCGACCTATAATGGGTTTGGGTGTTGTAACACTGTAAAATCTTTCTGTGCAAGTGTCAATAATTTCTCACTAGAAGAGTTATTTTGGAAAGTAAAATTATTTTATGGAACAATTAATGTTTCCTTTTGCCGCTTGGGCGCTATTCTCTTTGTAATATTTAGACTCATTATTAGGTAGTCACTTTTTGATTCTTTTTCTTGCTTGGAATATTTAGTTTAAATATAAATTTTATCATACTTGTGATTACCAATAGTTGTTTAAATTTAAAATTTGATAATATTTAATTTATAGATAAAATTTTAGACATTTTGTTTGAAGAAATTATAAAATTAATTTATTTTTATTGTTTTATGAGTTATATAATTTAACAATTACGATTCATTTAGTGAGAAATTACCAGTATTTTAATGTAAGATTGCTTTGTTTTCTATTATAAAGTTAAATAATAACAAGTCGAATTCTTCTCTATTACTTCTAAGTTGGTGGAAGTAATAGTCTCACAGTCTTTGATTTTTGTCGGGAAGTCAAACCTTTGTGTAATTTATTTTGATCAGAATTGGTATTTAAGTTAAATTTAATTATATAGTTGAAATTCGCTAGGGAGATTCAGACGCTTTGTTAACCACTTAGAGGAGGAGCTCTTTAAGCTGTTTATTGTTATAGTAAGGTTTCAAAGGGTTAATGGTTAAACCTATTTGTTTAGTCGGAATTTAAGCCCTTTGATATTCCAATAATGGAAATACCTTATATCTATAATTCAAGCTCTTTATTAATATAATAAGATTTCAAAGGTTTAATGATTTAATTTGTTTGTTTATTCTGAAGTCACACAGATGATTCAGCCTCTTTGTTAGCCAAGAAGACGTGCTCTTTAAGCTCTTTATTATCATATTAACAATTTTTTGTTATTATTGGGTCTCTTCCAAACTAATTCATATAAATGAATAATTTATTATATAACGCTTTTGTTTCAAACGTAATCTTCTTCAAGGACTACTATTACTTTGAGATTGTGAAATACATCCTCAAATGTACTGTGCAAGCGCAGTCTCTGCCATATTTATATATTTTTCAACATTAATTAGTTTGTCTTATGAATCCATGTAATATTTGTTTACCTCTGTTATCTTACTTTGAATAAATAATTCAATATTTTTTAAAACTTGCAAATGTTCCTATTTTTGCTACATTTAATTCCTTATAAATACCGCCCACCCTCTTTCCGGCTATTGTGGCCTCTAGCGGTTAGAGTTGGAGGTGGTGAACGGTACAACAGCAATGGATGATGGTGAAAATGAATAGAATTATGAAAATATAAAAGAACATGGACATTGTACTGACCTATGATGGGTGGCAGTCAACAAATAGTTACAGTTTACTTAGCCATTGTATTAAGTTTATTTTAAAATTAATTTAACCTCCTTGTTCCATGACATCCTTGACCAATATTAATGTATTAATGAAAAAAATGTAAAATAAATACATTTTTGTCTGAGCATGCATGTTTATAGAAACGTGCGTACCTATAAATAAACACACACACACACACGCACACACTGTTTACTTTTGGGTGTAAATTTATTATTAATTTATAAATCAAATAAAGAATCAAGTAATCAATTATTTTTGTTTTGTTTAATTAAAGTCCAAAGGTACCTTGTTTACCGTACTTTGTATGTTGTTTACTGTGTTGCTTAGAAATTTTAATTTTTTAAAAAAAGGAAAAAGATGATGGCAGGCCCCAGTATCCCGCTTTGTCGTGTCTAAGAGCTGTCTCCACATGTGCAACTAATCTACATTGAGGTGGGGTACTTCGTGTGTGTCAGGCCGAGGCCCAGGCACTTTAAAATGCGTGAAAATAAGAAATGAAAGTACGGCTCTATTAGAGTATGGTAGGGCAGGCCTGGCAAACAAAGGAAATGCCACCAGGACCACCCCACTGAGTGGAAGTAAGAGCAGAAAAAAAAAACTCGACAGAAGCGAGGGTAAAAACCTGCGATATTATCGTGCAGGGTGCATGCTCCATAACCAAAGATATGGTTTTACGCATATCCCCGGTAGCGTGTGATTTTACTGGAAATGTCCGGGATCTAATCAGCTCTAAGGGACAGTTGTCGCTTGGATAAAGAAAACAACTAATGTGCTGTGTGTTTAAACGAACCAAATGGAAAGTATGTTACTTGTAACACCCCCAAGAAACGGTCGTTATTAGGCCAACGGTAAGTCCTTTTCAGGGCCGACACTGAGACTCACTGCCAACAGTACTAGAACCGATCTTAGTGGTGCTCAATCTTGTGCATTAAGCATGGCTAAAGGCAGTGCGTGTGTGTTGTGTGTGACTTGTTGACCACCTCCAGCCCCGTCAAAGTAAGTATATGGGTCAATGAGCCTTGCAACGTCCGGCTCATCGCCTTACCGGGACTTGGCACACAGGGCCAACTCTGGTGAAAATCCTCAGCTTAAGTTCGCGATACCCGTATGCGTGATGTTCTGAAAACAGGTACATCAGAGTCTACGCACACACGGAACGCTCCCCAGAACCACGTCAGACCACAAGAGCCGGACAGATGATAATAGTATCCCAGGCCGTGCCTACAATCCACCCACGCTTAGATTTATCCAGAAAGACAGCAGTCAAACCCCCCAACAACCAAGAACACCACTAACAATTCAGAAGAGCGCCGCTGTCCCAACCCAGCGTCGTTACTGTTAATACGCCTTGATTAGAAGAGGGTACATCTGAATCTCACCAGCGAGGCCCAAATTCGTGGTGAGGACTTGCATCACTAGGTAGTTAACTGGTACCGAATCCGACAACACACAACTTCCTCGCCAGTAGGCCTCCGGCCGCCGAGAAAAAAATCTCACTATCCTCGGGATACTCTATCAAGAACGGAACTTCATGTTCACCCGGCCATCCAACCTCTTGCATCCACTCCCGGGATAATCTAGACAAACCATCGGCTAGGCAGTGTAATCTTGCACAACATCCAGAGGTAGACAGACAGACAGAGACAAATTTCGAATTGTCACTCCTTTTATACTACCTCTTTAATGAGAGGTCTTCCTCTCTCCTGATTGGACAGGTGGATTTGTCCCCTTTTTCTTTTTGCCGTCACTGGCAGTTGGATTATGACTCTCTAAGAAGCAATAAGTATATTTGTTTGTTATAGTGTTCATTTTGTTTGGTTGTAGTGTTGGTGTATACTTTTTCCTAAATTTTAATGATTCATTAGTGTGGAAGGTTGAATTAGGCGAACAATATTAATTATGGTGAAAATAAAGAAAGTTTGCTTACTAGGACCTAACTTTTTATGTAATAAATCAATGCATGTGAGTCTTTAATTGTTTAATTTTCTATTCAGTTCAATGCTGGATTACTGGCTACTAGATTGTTCTCACATACACAATTTGTTAATGGTTATATACGGTTTGTTTGTATATTTTATTTATTTATTATTCTCTTTACCTATTATTTTATTAACTAAACAACATTAGGAAATTAAAATACATATTCATAGACAACATGATTTATTTTTTTTATTCAGAAGTTGTTTACAAAAAGAGCCAAGATCGGCTCGTATGCATATAAACATCCTAGTGTAGGCGTGGTTCATTCACTAACTAGCTACATACATTTAGGAAAGTGAGGTCTATTACAGGGTATACATTATTTGACCTCATATGGCCACATTATTTTAGATGCATTCAGCCCAATAATAGTAAAACTGCAATTATTAAACATAAAAGTATACAACAACAACAACAACAACAAAACCTTTACAAAATATAGAAAAAAAAGAGTATATGCCTACATACACATTCTGCCCCCATTATAATTTCAATTTCTACAAAATTACAAATAACGTTTCACCCACATATCACCTGGTCAAAATTGTTTTCTGGAATGTAACTTTTAACTTCCTTTTTAAAAAGATTAAGTTTTTTCATCTTTATTTCTTGTGGTATTATATTGAAAAATTTTAGTCCCTTAATCTGTATTGAGTAGAGTCCAAAAATAGTGGTGTTTACTCTTTTCTGGAAATAGTTATTCAGACTTCTTGTAGAGTAATTCCCCTTTTTGTATTCCTCAATTTTTAGCTTACTAATATTTAGGCTTCAAGTTTATATACCATTACAACCGTATCCAGTGTAATAGAAATCAGGAAACATATATTAGGATATGGGCAGTTATATTTATTTTAAAACAATTCATTTAATAAATATTTATGTCCGTACTTTAGCCAAAAACCAAAATAATAAGTCGCCCACATCCATCCATCAACGATGCTGAAACATCTTGAATATACACCAATTAGTCTATCTATTTTTTTAAAACATATTGCATTGGTTTTTACTATGTTTTAACACCTTATTTGAGATAATTAGTTTTCATTCAAATTTATATTTTGAGAGGTTTTATGCAGTTGGCAAAATTGTCTTAAACAAAATTTCCCGTAGTGGCGTAGTCGCCTTCGCCTAAAAAGTTTAAATTCACAATGGGTAATGGGTAATCGCGTGTCCAAACGTTCATGCTTGATCAAGACATGATTAAATTAATTATATCTGACTCACTGTACATAAACCTATATTATTAATGTATTTATCTCGAATTAATATTTTCAACAAACTAAAGTCATCAGTTTCGATAAAAATATTAAACTATTCTCAATCTTCTAACCTCCATAAACTACTTATCAACATGCCTAAAGATGCTAAACATACTGTAGATCTTCAAAGACAACGCCAAAAATTAAAAGTTAAGGGACAGAAATATGTACCAGGAACTGTCACGCTACATGTTCTTGGCAGTGGAGCGAAGGGTGCGCCAAAGTCCCTGTATTTGTTCACTGATCAATCAAGGTGAGATACTGTTTTTTTCTGCTCCACGTAACGCTACTCAGTTGGGGTCTTCACATATTTACACAAATACGGTATAAACGAGGAAAATAAAATGTATAGGAAATGATCCCCTCATTTCAGTGAAGGGGAGTAAGAAATTACTTAGAAAAAACTACCCTTAGTACGTCGAGGTTTAGTATGCAAACGTCTTATTTAAAAAAAAAATATTTTCAAAAATAACATTACCTTACAACGTTATTTTTTAAGTCCAAATTTAGAAATAACTTGGCTCACCTATTTCACATTTCAGCATTTCCTGAAACGCTTATACCTCTGAGACAGCATAAATGTCTATTTAAATAAATTTATACACCCATCACAAGTTTTATTTAATATTTAATTTTCATATATAACATACATGGAAGGTTATCCACTTTGTTGGACAGAGGATCTAATGCGCTGCTCTTGCAGTGGACTAAACTACCATTGATTGGGAGATCAAGATTCAA
>CABFVX010002856.1:54112-65665 GCA_902151425.1 Timema shepardi | reverse complement strand
TGAAATTATTGGCTGGCTACAGCCTTGTGCGCAACTTCTCTTCCAAGAACGCTCCCCCATGCCCCACTATAAGCCCCTTGGCAGCCAGGTTCAGGTACCTGTTAAACAAGGACTGAGCGAGAGGAGGAGGACAGTAAAAGTTGCAGGTGTAGTGGTCCGCACAGTCGAGCACTCATCTTGTTACAATATGTATTTTTAATCTTTTTTTTTATGAAAAAGGAATATTTCTGAAAACTTAAAATAATGCTTACATGTGACAGTGACGAGAAGATGGAAGTGTGAAGAGAGTGTGAACGAATGAAAAGAGAATAGTGTTTGTTTCTATTAGGGACAGGCCCTTGGGTCCTTCAGGATATTCAATATTGGAGGATTTGAGAAAAAAAACATTAATCCAAAATCAAATCCTAAAAAAATATATATATATTAAGGTGAAATTTGTTTTATAACTTTAATACTGCTTATTGATGGCTCAAAACCAATTAAAATAACTATATGATGATCTCAACAACCAGGCCCCATACCAGTAATTTAACACTTAACTGAATGTATGAATGTTTTAAAGGATGGATTATAAGAAAAAAATGTTAACATTTAGTTATTACTTATAATTAAGTTTATTATTCTCTTATATTTATACTCTGTGGTTCATAGTTTTTTTTTCGAAGATTTGGATTACCAAAATAGTAGATTCGACCCAACTTTGGTTTTTATCAAGACTTAACCTAACTCTAATTCCTTCACTATCACTTACATCACATTCGTTTAACCCTTTGTTTAGCCTGAAAGATAACAAGCTTACCTTGTTTGGTTCTACTATGGCGTGCCTTATAACATATGGCCATAGTGTAACCCGTTAAACAAAACTGCTACAGTTAAATGGAGATTACGTTAAAGGTGTTCATCAATCTGGAAAACATGTAAATGTCGAGTAATTATAAAATACAATTCGACTGGACATCCTGACACTGTTTCCACGTCGTTTTTATATATAACACTCGTAAATAAGATACTGTTTAGTGCAAAATGCGCTAAACACTAGTGGTAAGGGGTTTATATCTGTTTCAGTGGTCGACTGTCCGAGTGTGGACTACCTAGATAGACTGGTCAATCACGCTGTCTTCACGAAACACCAAGCCACTGCGACATCGGAAAATGATGTGGCTTACCTTGTCGTCCATTTCACTCCCCGAGTGGTGATGGAAGACCCAAGGTAATACGTCTCAAACACTCTCCTTTCTTTTCTGGCATTTGCTGCCACCTCACCTTACCCCTTTGGTGCACTACCTTCGGCAATTTGTTCCCTTCAGCAAATTTGGGCACTCTTCTACCCCGGGGCCCATCCTTTTTGAGTGGGTATTCACCAAATAGGCTTGGTGTACTGACACCACGGCCCGGCCTCCAACAAACTTAAAATAGTCTCCAAATATTGGCGTCACATTAGACGATACACAAACGCACAAATCCTTTATCAAGAAACAATTTATGCCAGGCCTCCACCGTGGTTCGGATTCCACGTTAAATTGTAGGTCCTCCATTTCATCTCACAATCACCCTACCATTACACATATGTAAGTGCGTATAACCTGAATGGGTAGTAGGACACGGTGATAATAATAAAAGAAACAATTAGTTGCATCAAAGTGAACAGGGACAGATCATTAGTAAGAGCACAACACACCACTCTTCTTGTCTAGGTGTCTCGTTGATCCACCCATGCTTCGTCGAGAGGAAAATGAGACCTTTATGTTTGAGAAAGTGTCTATCCCCCATTGTTTGGCTTAGTGCATCAGGTGTTTCTATGTTTGAGCTAAGTTAGTTTATAAGTCACAAAATATGCCTTGTGGAATGTTTGAAGGTACCGCCACTGGATGGACCAGTTCTCCCCGAGCACGTATCACCTTGTGCTCAACGACTCCAACAGTTGCACGGGAAGCGTGGCTGTTCACAGGATACAACACAAACTGAACCTTCTCCATCCAATCATCTTCCCTCTACTCCAGGACAAGGGCATACCGATCATCGAGCTGCCCTCACAGAGAGATGTTCCGAGCCTCACCGTCCCGGATGACGCTCCGAGGAACAGAAGTGAAACTTTGACATTATCGGGGGACGAACACGCCATTGCTTGCAAGACGCTGCCAATGAAAGACACCCCTGTACCGACAAATAGAGGGACGAGGGGTGGCAACACTGATGTATCGAGTTCGGTATCATTGACCCAAGGAAGGACCCTGACTCGGTTTTGTCTAAGACCTAAACGAGGACTTGAGATGTGAGTGTGTTGATTTTTGTCAATAAAACTTTTAATTAACGTTATAGCACCTTAAGAATACATTTTAATATTATTGTTACTGTACAACTTATATATGGGGAGGTTGGGGTTCGATCTCGGTCAGGTTTATTGAGGGACTTGTTCCTAAATCATTTTCCAATCTTTCTCCACACAAATGTGGGTACACTTCCTTCTAAAATTAAACCTTCCTAATCCCTAACACATTAGTTTAGTTAGTATATGGTAGGGGTCTGCGAGATTGGGTTTTTTCATTCAAGTCGAGTATTTCTAAAAGCTCCTGAGTTCAAGTATAGGTCTATTCATAATTTTAAAATGTTACAAAATATAGTAAAACACATGTTCTTAAAATATGAATGCACTCATTTTTATAAACAGTAAATACCTTTGAAAAAAAAAAGTTAAATAACGAAAATATCGATTTTTAAATTAGAGATAAAACTTATAAAACACAATTTAAAAAACAAAAACACTCAAATAAAAATCTAACACAAAAACAAATAATTAAAATGGTTTTAACACTGATGTCTTTAAGCACATTTAATGCCAGGCCTTCACCGTTGTTCGGATTCCACGTTAAACTGTAGGTCCTCCATTTCATCTCACAATCACCCTACCATTACACATTAGCGTAAGTGCGTATATCCCGAACGGGTAGTAAGACGCGGTGCTGATGATAATAATACTGTCCTCAGATCATTAGTATGAATATCAAAATATTCTGGATTGAACGTAATCCTTCGGAGCACAGGAAAAAAAATGGTAAATTACTAAAAGTGTTGTACAGGAATGGAGAGCTGACACTGTCTCCCAAGATGTTCCTGGAAGAAACGCTCGAGGAAGATGGCTTCCCAGAGAAACTCTCTGAACTGAAACGAGAGCTGTCGGCGGTGGAAGCGCGGGGGAATCCTCTCCAACCGTTTCCTCAGGTTCTGTTCCTGGGAACAGGCTCGTGCATCCCCAACAAGACGCGCAATACCAGCGGCATCTTACTGCGCATCAGGTAATGTGCGTGACAAGGGAGAAAGACAAAACTCGAGAAGCAGTAAAAAAAAAAGAAGGCGTTTGAGGTCCTGTAGTTGGTTATGTGTGGCCCGCTAGCTCAAATTGAGATACTTAAAAATTGCAGAAATAAACAACAAATTGGGCTCCTAATTTCCATTAATATTTGGTCTTTTGTTTTCTTTCATAGTAATTAAGTGTAGTCGACCTCGGTGGTCTTGAGGTGAAGTGGGTTCAAACCCAGCAAGGGTCGATAGTTTTTGGTAGAACAATAAAAATCCATAGCGCAACTCCCTTCGGATGGGAAGTAAAGTCGTCGGCCCCATTTTGATTGTGGACATGTAAAGACGTGCTGATATAATTGGTTGTTTCAAAGCATGCACGTTAAACACTTCATATAAATTAAAAACGAAATTTAGAACTCAAATAACTTGGTGCGATATGTTATCATATATACCTTAATTCAAAAGTATACTTAGTACATCTTAAAGTAGTTGATGCTCTAATATCTCTTTTTTTGTAAGAGATTAGCATCAATTGAACAGCTGAACTCCAAATGGACAAGGTATAGAGTTTTTTTTTTAAATAGCTAAATCTTCACATCCAAACATATCTTCATGAATACTTTTTTTTTTTTTTAACTTTCCTTAGGAAAACCAGATTAAATCATATTTGAATTTCGATTCGTTTTGAGGAATATTTCTAATTATTTGATTCAACTTTGCTTCAAATTGAAAAAGTGGACTTCACTTACCCCTATTATATATATTTTTAAACTATAGGAACAACATATTATTTTTTAAAAACAGATTTTTATCTTGTGCGTGTATAGGATTGTAATGTACATAATGGCATGGAATTACAAAACTTTAACACAATTGTGTATTCTGAAGCAAAGTCAAAGTTTTCAAAGCTTTACGTACATTTTTTGTTTCTGCAAGTTTTGGTTTCTATTGATGGTTCTTTTCACTCTTTTAACCACAATAGTATATGGATGATTTATAAAGTGTTACCCGCTTTGGTGGCTGCATGGTTTAAGTAGCTACTCTCGCAGTAGACAAGACTGCTGATGATGAGATTGAGGTTCGAATCTTGGTTGAGTGTACTGAGGGTGATTTTTCTAAAATTGTTTTCTACTCTTCCTTCATGCAAATATAGGTACACTTCTTATAAATATAACTGTCCCCATCACTAAAACTACTAACATAATTAGTACATAAGTGTATAGTCCAAACAGGTAATAAGACCAGTTAAAAAACTTTGTTGAATGTTTAATATTGAGGAGGCCAAATGATCACACGAGAATAGAAGTTGATAAAAATAGGGAACGTGATATACTTGGACACTATTTTAACTTATCATTGTTTTAATAACGCCTCTCTTGTCTAGTGTTTAAAAATGAGGTGGCTCAATGGCTAGATAATTTTATAATAAAGGAAATTGATAAATCTAAAGAAAAAGGAAAAATAAACTATTAAGAGTAAATTTGATGAAGAAAGCCCACTTAGGGAAAGAGGACAAATTTGGGAAGAGTCCAATACACAAAGGTGAGATCTTCTTTCTTCTGTCTTCTCTAGTAGAAGTAGTCACACACACATTTTTACACAAATAAAATAATATTTCGGCATTGTTGCCTTTATGTCTAGTCTAGTGGTTAGACTTATTAGCTACAGATCCATAGGTCTCGGGTTCAATCCCCGGCGCTTCCAGATTTTTCTGTCCAGAGCAGTGTTTTTGTAACGAGGTCAACTCATCCTCTTTAGGGCAAATGAGGAGCTACTTGACTGTAAAAGTAGCGGCTTAGGTATAGAAAAGTGAGATTAATGGCCAAAGGGTTCGCTCTGCTGAACACATGACAGACACCTTCTATCTGAAGATGTTGGCACTATTTTTGCGGCAGGCGCTTGGTCGGTATAGCTCTCTGTCTTGTCTTAATAACATCTGACTGTGGACACTTGTGGCGCTGTTTAGCGCTGACACATCTGTTCTGCTAGACTGCGGCGAGGGGACGTACGGCCAGCTGGTGCGGTTTTACGGCCCCGCTGGGGTGGGCGACGTCTTGCGGGCTATCCGCGCGGTGTACGTGTCCCACCTTCACGCCGACCACCACATCGGGCTCGTAGGTCTGCTGAAGGGACGGAAGGAGGCTCTACTCTCGACCAAGGAGCAGAATCATCCGCCCGTGTTCCTGATGGCTCCGAGACAGATCATGTTCTGGCTCAACTTCTACCATCGGCACTTTGAGCCCATACTGCAGGAGTTTGAGCTGGTGGCGAACGGCGACTTGGTGAGGAGATTGACTTGGTGCTGTGAATGTTTTTAATATAAGCAAGGATATATATTATGTGTTGATATAATCCGTTATTAAATATCCCAAATAAAAGATAAAAAAAGAAACTATTTTACTCACGGCCGGGGTTCAATCCTCGGTCCCGGCACAGATCTATCTGATTACCAAACCCTTCCTTCACCTCTGACAAGACATCTTGTGAATGTGGGGAAGGCCAGGCCTCCACTGTGGTTCGGATCCCACGTTAAACTGTAGGTCCTCCATTTCATCTCACAATCACCCTATCATTACACATTAGCGTAAGTGCGTATAACCCGAACGGGTAGTAAGACGCGGTGCTAATAATAATAATAATAATAATATTTTACTCACATCATTGGTTACGCAGACTAAATGTCAAGTTCATCCAGTCCAGCTTAAAGGTGAAATGAAGGTCAGGTTTTGCATCCTGGCTTAGGTGGTTTACCCCAAGTTACATCCCATTTTCTCCAGACAAATGCTGGCAAATTTTCTCTAATTTCTACCCTCATCATCCGCACCCTGTGAGCGTAGTTAAAATATGTACGCACAGATAGGTAGTGGAATGTAGGGGTGAAGAAGATGCTTACCAGTTTGAAAAAATGTGTCTTTGAAAGGTCCTTTACGAAGTTGTGAAGTTTGTAAACATTGTAACTATTTAAAATGTATATTGGCTCAAATATATTACGGCCTCGCGTATAACATGACCCTAAAATTTTTAAGGTGCTCTTCATGAAAAATAAAAGGTCTTGAATATACCTCAAGGTAATAACTTAGCAAATTCGAACAGTTTTATTAGGCTCTCAATGCACTTCTTGAAGTTTAAGTACGCCTAAAACTAAAAAAACTAATGTCATATATTAGCCTTGGAAACATCGAACTTGTTAGCGCGTAATGTGTTTGTTGAGCCTCGTATAGTATCCTTAATTTATAGATTCATAACCTAGCTTCTTTTCATTCCCTTGTGTACTTGAGACGCCGAGGAATACTTTGTACTGTGGATTCACACGTTTGCCGAAAAACAAGCGCAGAATAGAAACGGGTTCACATGACGAGCTCTTAAGCCAATCACAAGCTTTTACGCTAAAATACAACTTATCTCTACTTTGTCCACTTTACCTCAGCTCTACTAGAAAATAAAATGTGTTTATAATCAGCTGTTTTAAGTTTGTGTTACAATGCATCATGGGTCAACGTACAGCGTGTGAATTGCTGCACGTCTCAAGCAGATTCTGCTTCCTATTTTTGGTGAATGTGTGAATCGAGCTCTATTTGTTTGACCTTGAGATTATGATTAGATGTGCGTGGTGATTCCCGACACCCAGATAACTGGTACAGTTCCACCATCCTACAAATATACTTCTGTAGTAATAAAGTTTGTTTTTTGTTTGTTTGGAAGGACATATTTAAGAGAAAAACATCGCATTATATTTGATTGATTAAGGTATGTCTTACTGCTCATCCAGGATATCTTCATACTTACATTGTTTTTGTTGTCTCCGTCCACAGCACATGGGAGCTCCTGTTCATGATAAGGAGACACACAAACAACTGCTGGACCGACTGAACATGTCCGACATCAGCACAATTCTTGTCAAACACTGTCCCAACGCTTTTGGGGTGGCCTTCACCCACAAAGACGGCTGGAAGATCACATATTCTGGAGACACGATGCCATGTAATGACTTGGTAAAGCTAGGTATGTATAGAGTTTAAATAAAAACTTGTTTATACTTATTAGTTGTGATTTCGGATATTGCAAACAACTATAATAGATTATTAGCACTGGTCGAGTGGTCTAGGTCACTATACTCACATCGTAATAGTTCAACGCTTACATAGAACTTGGGCTCTCAAATTCCTTTCGTGTGCATTGAGGAGGATTTTTTTTTTCTCTTCCTTCTCTCTCTTGCTCAAATTAAGTTGGGAGTTTTTTTGCGCCTAATATTACTGATACACTTTTTTACAGAGAACAAACGGCACCAAACCGCTGTATTGAATTAAACATTGAAAGGAGGACAGAAGGGCAAGGCCCACACACTTACCAGATAACGTAGGCCTCAAAGCTCACAATTAAAACACAACAAAACACATAGTTATTGGACAAATTATTATTATTATTATTATCATCATCATCATCATCACCGCGTCTTACTACCCGTTCGGGTTATACGCACTTATGGTAATGTGTAATGGTAGGGTGATTGTGAGATGAAATGGAGGACCTAAAGTTTAACGTGGGATCCGAACCACGGTGGAGGCCTGGCATTCCTCACATTCACAAGATGTCTTGTCAGAGGTGAAGGTAGGGTTTGGTAATCAGATAAATCTGTGCCGGGACCGAGGATTGAACCCCGGACGCTAGCATAGAAGTCTGACACCTTACCCCTAGACCGCCAGGTCACCCCTCAGCTCACAATTAAAACACAACAAAACACATAATTACTGGGCAAACAGCCAGGACTTGAACCTCACCAGCAAACCATACTACGTGAGCTTGCTGTTTAGTCTTGTGCTGTTTATAACCCTGTATTGCCCAGGTAAAGGCAGTGACCTGCTGATCCACGAAGCGACAATGGAAGACGAGCTACAAAAAGAAGCGAGATACAAACTCCACTCGACAACCTCCCAGGCCATCCAAGTGGGTCTCGACATGGAGGCCCGATTCACCCTCCTGACGCACTTCAGCCAGCGCTACGCCAAACTCCCGCGTTTCAGCGAGAACTTCTCGTCTAAAGTCGGGATCGCCTTTGACAACATGCAGGTATGAGAGCTACTTGTAGATAATGACAACACGCAGGTATGAGAGCTACTTGTACATAATGACAACACGCAGGTATGAGAGCTACTTGTAGATAATGACAACACGCAGGTATGAGAGCTACTTGTACATAATGACAACACGCAGGTATGAGAGCCACTTGTACATAATGACAAACCGCAGGTATGAGAGCTACTTGTAGATAATGACAACACGCAGGTATGAGAGCTACTAGTACATAATGACAACACGCAGGTATGAGAGCTACTTGTACATAATGACAACACGCAGGTATGAGAGCTACTTGTACATAATGACAACACGCAGGTATGAGAGCTACTTGTACCCTCTGGCCAGGTCAATTTAATAAAATGCCTCCATCTTCCTCTATTCTTTCACCACTCTTCCACCTTTATTGGTTCTATTCTTCTCCTCTCACTTGCACACTATCTGCTCCTCCCTGTAACTAATGTTCACAAGTATGCCATGTCATACAAGGGACTTCTTATTTCATACATCATGAAACAAAAAAAAATAAGAACTTAGGTTCATTGATGCCAACCTAATTGATAAGTGTAAAATTTATCTTGAAATTCTCTATGGTTTTATGTTTTTACTTATATTTGTACTTCATTTTCCTATATATCTATTTATTTAGTCACATATTAATAAAGACATTTCTTTCTGGCGATTCTGTGCAACCAGGTCGAGTTGTCTCTCGTGAGAAGTGTGGAGGTCTGTAAGTTTGTGAACGCTCTGTTGCTCAGGTGCGGTTCAGTGACCTGCCTCTGCTGCCCCTACTTTACCCGGCGCTCAAGCTTATGTTTGCCGAGCATTACGAGGAGTTGGAGCAGAAAGCCGCTCGTAGGATAATGAGGATGGAACGAGAGAAGGCAGCCAACTCCTCGTCTTGACCTGACACCTCCCTCCATTTACTTTTGTTATACCTCTCTCGACTGTAAATAAAAGTATCTAAGTGTGTTTTTGTTTTTATTGTTTCCTATAATTTTGGTTAAAAGTAGTGGGGGGTATAACCATTACCCTTGTGATGTGCAAAGCTTTGAATATTTATCAGCTATTTTAAAATAGCGAAAATTTACTGATGAAAATATTGACAACCTAAATTTTTGTATTCTTCAGTATTTGATTTGTAAATATCTGCTTCAGAAGTAATAGCTACCCCCTCCCAACACAACCCTCTCCAGCCTAGTTGCAGTCTCACCAGGAATGTGTAATACCTGCTTCAGAAGTAATAGCTACCCTCTCCAGTCTAGTTACAGTCTCACCAGGAATATGTAATATCTGCTTCAGAAGTAATAGCTACCCTCTCCAGTCTAGTTGCAGTCTCACCAGGAATGTGTAATACCTGCTTCAGAAGTAATAGTTACCCCCTCCCAATTCAACCCTCTCCAGCCTAGTTGCAGTCTCACCAGGAATGTGTATTTTAGAGCCCAGCAAGAAAAAAAGGGTACACAGTTTATTTTCTTTATTATCTTCACATTTCGATAACTATGCTTTGAAAACATTTGTTTGAGCATTAATGCATTTGTTAAATTTACATATTCAATAAAATTGCCTAAAAATTACTCAAATTAAGAAAATATAACTTAATAATCCAAAATTTCAAAAAATTACTTATAAAAATCTATGACTGGGCAGGTGGTAGTTACTAATCCGACTCTCCCGATCATAGGACTATCTGTTAAACTCCGTCTTAATACTTGTTCGAATTGTAGGTTTATGTATTAACTTGGTCAATGGTTTTGGGGGTTAATAAGGTCATATTTCAAGGAAGTGCACCCTGATACCGGCGGTCTATTCTACCGCGAGAGTAGCATGTTAGATCATGCTATCATTGAAGCTGGTCTAGGTATTTTGAACTCTATTATTTTCACTGATCTTTTTACCAGTGTAAGCCAGTCTAGTAGTGGGGACTCGTCGGTTTAAAGCTGGCTACTAGACAACATGTTCCTATGAACTATTTCATGGTGGCAGGAAAGTGGTTGTCTTATCAGAAGAAGGGGGTAAGGAAGGGTTGTTAGCTGATTAGGGAGAAACAAATGTTTCTATGAAGATATGCATGGCAGCTTGTGAGACCGAGTAAGAGATAGGGGTATTGATCGAGAGTATATTTCAAGGTCAACACTTTGCGAGAGAAAACCCTAGCTCATGACTATCGGACTGCTAAAATAGTTTCTTGTCCTATCATCCACAGGCAGTGTTTATTGTGTGTATTTTGCTTTGGTTAAACTTTGAGATCTCACGATACGTGTTTTTCTCGATTCCGATTCTTAAGTTCAACCTTGATTTTTTAGTTTCTTGAATACTTCCTATTCTATTATTTTTTCCACCTCATATATAAACATATTTATTCAACTTCATAGCATAGAAAAAACAAACTAAAACCACAAGTCTTTTCACCCAATTAATTAATTCATTTAATCAAAATATATATCAAATAAACTAGTTTCTAAATAATAGTTTACTAATCATTCTGGATTATTCCATTTTGCTTAGTTGTCAATACTTGCATTGAGAGGTAGGTATTGGGGGTAAAGAATCGTAATATTAATATCAAATATCAATTATTTCAATACCAGTAAGAATCGAGGTATTAAGAATTTAGTTTGACATCCCTAGTTAAAATAAATTGGTGTGTTAATTGAAATGTCAGAATTTGCTGAGTCAGTGAAGTAAGTATTAGACATGTGCTTTGTGATATTACAAATATTACTATTATTAGCACCGCGTCTTACTATTCGTTCGGGTTATACGCAATTACGCTAATGGGTAATGGTAGGGTGATTGTGAGATGAAATGGAGGACCTACAGTTTAACGTGGAATCCGAACCATGGTGGAGGCCTGGCATTCCCCACATTCACAAGATGTCTTGTCAGAGGTGAAGGAAGGATTTGATAATCAGATAAATCTGTGCCGGGACCGAGGATTGAACCCCGGCCGCCAGCACAGAAGTCTGACACCTTACCCCTAGACCGCCAGGTCACCAGTGATATTACAAATAAAAACTACCACAACCTATTGAATGGGGACAGAGAGTGTGCCCAGCCTTATGAAAGTGCTGAAATAACTAAATCTATTTATTTTTTTCAAATTTATGATACAAAATTGCTACACCGAAAAATATTAATTAAAAACCTTATCAGATTTATAAACTTGAATAATGGAGGTGT
>CABFVX010002856.1:24073-53316 GCA_902151425.1 Timema shepardi | reverse complement strand
CTTCAATTGAGGAACAGTTAAACAGGTGTTATAATAGTAGAGTGTATATTATTATTTAGCACCGTGTCTTACTACCCGTTCAGGTTATATGCTTTAAGTACTAATTACACTAATGGATTAGGAATTGGGAAGGTTGAATTAGAGGAAGTGAACCCGCATTTGCGTGGAGGGAGAGTGGAAAACCATTTAGGAAAAACCACCCCTAGTTCACCCGACCGAGATTCGAACCTCGATCTCCCCGTCCTCAGCGGTCGAGCTCAACACGACAAGCGCGTTAGCCAACTACACCACCGAGGCGGGTTATAGTGCATATCTTTCAGCAATAAACTTACAAAAATATTATCTATTAATGTTGTTGGGATTACAATAAACATACGTTTTGATGAATTTCATAATATATTTTGTATTGACTAGTACAATAATTCTTTCAACATGCAACAAATACATAAAAAAAAAGGACAGTTATGATAATGATGAACAATACAATAAATTACTATTAAAATTGTAAGAATCTTTCTAAAGTGTATATGCACTAAAAGTCTGTGCAAACACATACATTAATATAAATTCGTAATATGTATATTTACAGGTACAACAAAGCTTAGCATAAACACTTAGTAAACTACTTCTGGTGGGACAGCGTTTCTCAAAATGATGACCGCAGACCCCCCTTTTCATCTCGAAACTAAGTTTAGGGTGTTTAATAAATTAATTTATATGCATCATTGGATATGCAGGTTAAGGCGTCAAACCATGTCTCTTTTACCAGTGATGGAGAGATCAGATTACTGAAGGTGTATTTTTACCATACTCCTTTCACACAACTGCGGGTACATTTATTTTAAATTCTACCTCACTAGTGTAATTAAACGTGAATAGCCTGAACAAGGAGCAAGAATTGAAAGAATATTAAGAAAGAGATGCAAAAATTAAGTGATGAAAGTTAAATTTAATTTTTTTATTAATATTACTTTACTGCGTTTGCTTGGTTTAGATAGTGTTGTTTGATCTGGAGTGGGTATATTATAAATCTTTGTATAGTGAAAAGGAAATGTATATTATTAAATCATAAGAAACTTACTTAGTAAGGGTGTGCAAAGCTTTGAAAACTTCAACTTTGCTTGAACTGTGCATCAGCTTCAACTTCGATTCAAATTTAAAATTTCACAGTTATGAAGCTTTTCCCAATAAAACCATTTAAAAGTTAAAATATACAATTATGTTCAAATTTTTCCATTTGCTGTTATTTATTACAAACGAGTGTTCAGATGACAAAAAATTAAAAATAATAATTAATAATAATGTTATTAACTTTATTTATCAACTTAGGACAAAATATATTAATCATGTTAGCAATATATATTTTTTTTAAATAATAATGTTGCATAGTTACACAACATTTAAAACAGTTATTTTTTAAAAACTTTGATTCAGCTTTGGGAATATTTAAAATTATTCGATATCGCTTCATATCGAAAAAGTGGGGGTTTACAAACCCTTTCTACTTTGCTCTATATCAAACATAAGGTTTTTTCTCAAGCAACTAGTTAAGATATTTTCCTTCCAACGATAGTCATCAAATTAGGAACCATATAATATGACCCATTCATAACCATTTTAAATAATCTCAGGACGATCTGCAGGTCAGTTCATGTCGGAGAAGAACTATTGACGTTACAGTAGTAAGTATGACGAACAAGCCCACAGTCAACCAAATGACGCTTTCTTCATTTTAAGTCTTCTTATATTATTATTAGTAATATTATTATGTTCACATTAGAATTCACAGCCAACAGGTACTATTGTTTGAAGTTCAAGATGGCTGACTATAGACTTGTTTATAGAGCATACTCAAAACTATTTTGGCATCAAGAATAAATTTACACGATTTGTCAACTTGAAAATGAATAATTTTATAGTTGTGACAAGTAAACAAAGAACGAAATACCTACTTGTTCATTAATAATATTGTGACTAAATTATTTTTATAAACATAATTATTCTATATATTATACTAATAACTAGTGTCCGACCAAAGGTTATTTTTTTGGCCGAAGCCAAAGGAATTGCATTTATTGTGAAAAATCCCTATTTTTAAGTTTAATGCAATTTGTTGCATTTTAAATTATTTTTTAGTACCATCCAGTCCCTAGCGTTGCACAAGCCGCAAAATCAAACTAAAAAAATGTGTTTCATAAAAAATTGTTAATAAATTATATACATTGTATGATAATCTTGTAGGTAGTAAGAGTAGTAGTAGATCTTAAGGTTTGATTTTTCAGTTATTTTGTTTAGTGTGTCTTATTTATATTACATTTTTTTTAACGATTGTTATGCATTTTTTCTATGTCCCAATCTATCCGTGCCGGTTCCACTTGATTTTCATTCAAGTCCCGGTACTTGGAAAAACGGATCCGGCAACACTACCAGTCCTTGTAAAAAAAATTAATCAGTTATTGTTTATGCATATAATAATTAATTACGTTAGCTATGGTTTGAGGGGGAAGTTCTTGATAAATCTGATAGTAACACTAGATTATAGTAAACACGGTCCATGTGCCGCCACTATCGACTAGTCTACCAAACGGGCGCCTAAATCCAGCATGCCGTCACTTGTCACGTGACCGCACCCACGAGAGTGCATTAGGTAAGATAAGTTAAATGAACCTTCGGTCTAATTTTGGCTAAAGCCGATTATTTTGCCGAAGGTTCAATTTATGGCCAAATGTTCGGTCGGACACTACGAATAACAATTATTATTTATTAATATACATACATAGATTTCTTAAAATAGACCACAGTTTTCAAATGGTAATAATATGATACAAGATGAAACTCTTCAGTCCTGCATTCTGTGGTTCGAAACATTTCGAATCTGCCGCCATTAATTTGAACGGCAGCCCCCAGGGCGGTGCTATTAACAGTACAAAGGCGGCAAAGTTGTTTACACTTGCGGCCGAGTGTTTTGGTTACACATTTTTGTGTTGGCTTGTACTAAGGCTGTGTTTAAGCTTTTATTCTACCTTGTATAACATAGCAATGAGTGTGTGGATTGATATATCAAGACTGGGGCCTAGGCATTAGAGGCGGAACATTCTTAGGAGTTGAATTGTCAGGTCCCAAGGGTGCTGAACTAAAGAGTTTCAACTTAATTATTCATTAAATAATACAGTCACTGTACAGAGAAATTATTGGTTAGTTACTAAACAACCTGCTTATGTGGTCGCATAGTTTTAGGTTTCACTCGTTAGACTAGACTGCCGATGATAGGGAGATCGGGGTTTGAAGCTCGGTAGGGTGTACTGAAGGTTATTTATACAAAATGGTTTTCCACTTTTCCTCCACACAAATTCGGCTACACTTCTTCTATGTTCAAATCTCCTCATGTCTAACTTAATAGCATAATTAGTAGGGCCTACATATGCGTGTATTTTGAGAAGTCAGTAAGACCAAGTTATTAAAAAAAGTTGTTAAACAAAAATGGATGTGTGTGCACAAATAGTTGGAAACGTTTGCCTAAATGTAATTTCAACTACCTGTGCTATAATTAGTGAATATGTCTGAAGAGTTAACTTTCTGTATGGGGTCCATCACCAGCAATAAGGTCTGAACCAACTTTGGCGGTCGAATGGTTAAAGGCGCCACATTCGCAATATACTGGACTGTCAGTAACGAGAAGATTGGAGTTTGAATCCTGGTGGGGTTGTACTGGGGATAATTTTTCCTTAATTGCTGTCCACTCTACTACTACGCAAATGTGGGTACACCTCCTCTAAATTCATCCTTCCTCAATTACTTATTGACTTATTCTGTGCTATTAGTGACTCAAACATTCATTGCAGCACTTACAAAAGTATGCCACCTATCCCTAACCAGTCCACCTCATTAATATATTTCTCTATCTTGAGCTAGTTCTATCCAGTCCACCTCATTAATATATTTCTCTATCTTGAGTTAGTTCTATCTAATCCACCTCATTACACCCTATCCCTATCTTGAGTTAGTTCTATTCAGTCCACCTCATTACACACTATCCCTATCTTGAGTTAGTTCTATTCAGTCTACCTCATTACACCCTATCCCTATCTTGAGTTAGTTCTATTCAGTCCACCTCATTACACCCTATCCCTATCTTGAGTTAGTTCTATTCAGTCCACCTCATTACACACTATCCCTATCTTGAGCTATTTATATCCAGTCAACCTCATTACACACTATCCCTATCTTGAGCTATTTATATCCAGTCAACCTCATTACACCGTATCCCTATCTTGAGTTAGTTCTATCTAATCCACCTCATTACACCCTATCCCTATCTTGAGTTAGTTCTATTCAGTCCACCTCATTACACCGTATCCCTATCTTGAGTTAGTTCTATCTAATCCACCTCATTACACCCTATCCATATCTTGAGCTAGTTCTATCCAGTCCACCTCATTACACCGTATCCCTACACCTCATTACACCGTATCCCTATCTTGAGTTAGTTCTATCTAATCCACCTCATTACACCCTATCCCTATCTTGAGCTAGTTCTATCCAGTCCACATCATTACACCGTATCCCTATCTTGAGTTAGTTCTATCTAATCCACCTCATTACACCCTATCCCTATCTTGAGCTAGTTATATACAGTTCACCTCATTACACCCTATCCCTATCTTGAGCTAGTTATATCCAGTCTACCTTATTACACCCTATCCCTATAGTTATATCCAGTCCAGATCATTACACCCTATCCCTCTAGTTATATCCAGTCCAGCTCATTACACCCTATCCCTCTAGTTATATCCAGTCCACTTCATTACACCCTATCCCTATCTTGAGCTAGTTCTATCCAGTCCACCTCATTACACACTATCCCTATCTTGTAGCTAGTTATATCCAGTCCACCTCATTACACCCTATCCCTATCTTGAGCTAGTTATATCCAGTCCACCTCATTACACCCTATCCCTCTAGTTATATCCAGTCCACCTCATTACACCCTATCCCTATCTTGAGCTAGTTATATCCAGTCTACCTCATTACACCCTATCCCTCTATTTATATCCAGTCCAGCTCATTACACCTTATTTCTTTTAGGACCATTCTAATGTTATCCTCCCATTTGTGTCTAGGTCTTCCCAACAGGCTCTTCTCATTGGGTTTGACCATAAATACCCTGAACATGGTTCTGAATTCTCCCATTCATGTGTCATGTCTTGCCTGACGTAGTTTATGAGACTTGACTATCCAAAACAATGTCTTGTGACAAGTACAGGGTATTTAACTAAACATTATGTAACCTCCTCCACTCCCCAAAAGCATAATTTATTTTTGAACCAAACATCTGATTAAAGATCTTGATCAAAAGCTTATCAGTTGTGATTAAAAGTGGTGGACGCCATAGTGCCCATGGACATAGGGTTGGGGACCCCTGCCTTAGACCATTCGACCACCGAAGTGGGGTTAATCGCATGTTAATGGGCTCCGCTGTGACCGAGAGCGCCGAGGAGCAGGTTTTAACCCTTGGTGTACACCCTCTTTTAAAGTAATCCAATCAAAGACCTTGAGCTAAAACAATGTTGATATGTGCGTTAAAGACAGTTAATATATATTCTTGAGAAATACAGTTATTGTGGGTAAATTCAGTTGCCTATCAATACTGTAGTCCTGCAAAGGTTATATTTTGATTTGAAATAAGTCAGTCATTCACAAGGCATTTAACACCGACATGGGAATAAGCAGCCTAAATTAGCGCTACCTATTCAATCAGTCTCACATTAGTTTGTTGTAATGTTATATTACTAAACTTACAGTAGCCCCATGGCTTCTTTGGTGCTGACTGACGGCTTTAAAAAGTTACCAGACCAAATTATGTATCCCTACACCGAACCAGACTATCTGCAAAAACATGTGTTTAGCGTCTGTCACTTTTTACAGTCAAAATTTAGGTACATACCTATAATGTTGACTGTCAGAAGTCAGCTGTGAGCTGTCAGTCAGCACCAAAGAAGCCATGGGGCTACTGTATATACCTAAATGTTGACTGACAGAAGTTAGATGTGAGCTGTCAGTCAGCACCAAAGAAGCCACGGGGCTACTATAGCTGTGCTCTGCCCAGAAGACTTACCAACCTGACGGCATGAACTAGCCGGGTGTGGGTAGCGTAATACTTTGCGATTCTTTAAGATGAGCGTAAATTTTAAAGAGGCGATCAGTAAAAATCAGCCGGGTCCCGTTTGATTAACCCTGGGGAGAGCACCTAGCTTATTTCCACATAAGGATTCTCATTCAGTCTAAAATCTTCGAAATAGTCTCGACAAGATACTTAACTTGTAGGATTAAATCAAAACTAACAACTACAATACGAGGAGATCCTCATTTAGGATACTAAAGTGTAACATTATCGCCAATTTACATCATATTTCATTGTCAAGAACACAACACTACAACCATTATTAATAAAGCATCAGCTAACCTAACATATTTAAACGTAGATATAGACAAATAATTCTAATATAGGTTCAGTATGAAAGAAGAGTAGATTTTATTTAAAAATTGACTTTAAAAAAAACTTGTACAACTTGAAGAAACTAACCTTCATAATTAATACAGCCTACAGATTTATTAGGCCTACTCCTTTAAAGACAACACATCTTATCCACTTCATAATGCAGTGTAGTCAATCTAAGGATAGTAATTCTAATTACAAGTTTATGGTAAATTGACTGATCATTTTAGGATTCTGACATCCTTGCTAACCTTAGGAGAGTACAAGGATCACAATCAACTCGCTCAAGTAACGTAATTTAAGGATGATTTATAGTAAAGGTGCTTGTGTTTTTATATGGAAGCCATTACGTTACAGACCATATATAAAGTGCCCCACATGTCCCCGCCAACAAATCATGTCAAGAGCGATAGCTTATAAACACGGTTATTAATAACCTCAAACAGTAGTCTCTCAAACAGCAAAACGTTGTGGCCTCTTCTTACACATTATTGCGTAGCTTCATTAAGCTTTATATTTAGTATACAAAGCTATCGGAATTAAATCCTAGAGCTATAATTATGTGAACATTCTTTCAAACAGTACAAATTCAATGGCTGTTATGTCACATAACTTTGTACATAAACTAAATCCTGCTCGCACCATATTTCTTTACATTATGTGAGCATGACATGTTCGTTGACCTCGGTGATCTTGGGGTCGTGTGTTCGCCTCGGGACCCGATGTTGGTGGGTTCAAACCCAGCCGGGGGATGATAGATTTTTCTTGAGTGAGCAAAAATCTTTAGCACAACTTTCTTCGGCGGGGAAATAAAGCCGGCGGTCCCGTGAAGATTGTGGCACGTAAAAGAACCCTGGAAGGTATGTGAAAATACCTTTTCCGGCAAAATTGGTAGGTCCCTTAGTGCTTGCTAATATAAACTTAGTGTGAAAAGCAATAGGGAACCACCACACTTTCTGAACTCCCCTAGTACATGAGATTTCTACCAGATGGTGCAGGCAGCACCAACCAGCCGAGCGTCTGAGTGCATGCCTAGATCCAGATAGATAGAAATCTCATCAAACCGACCTTCGCGTTGTTAACTTAAAAAGAACATTATGTTGATAGTGATCTCAGTGCAATAAATTGGCCTGTTGAAGAGATGTGCTAAATTTGATATTAGGCCTTACCTAAGACATCAATTTTGTCCCCTTAAACATAAAATTCAAGGGCCCAATTATTACAAAATCTTACACAGATTTTAAAATAGTTTACAAGGATATATATGAAAAGATTTAGAACAGTTTATTTGAGCAAAGAACATTATATGTGAGACATATTTTTTGGCACATAACAATGATTATGGAAAACCAGTTTTAAAAATTCTTGTCACTGCACATGGCTTTACCGATAACCTTCTCTCTCAGGGTACTGAATGTTCCTTGTACTTGACGTATTTCGTGCTTCAGAGTAGACGAGAGCTGTTTCTGTAACCGCTGAATCTCCAATATTTCAAGCCTCAAATTCTCGTACTCTTCTCTGACCTGATTCACATTCTGCAAAAGATTTGTGAAGAACACCTCCTCTGTCCCGCACACGCCCCTCGCGTCGTAATGGTTCAGCTGCCAAACTATAGATTCTAACCTTTTGTTGGTTTGTTGCACTGACATTTCCAAACCAATCACTGAAGCCTCCATATTGTTATCTTCCATTTCAATGACTGAAGTTTCCATTCTATAATACTTTCTTCTGTCGACTAATGGAAAATATTTTGTATAGTTAGACACCGCGTCCATCAAAATAAACAAGTATGAGCAGAAACGAAAAGCATGCGCCAACTAGAATAGGAACGGTTATGAAAACAATGTTTTATTAGTTATGCGCATGCGATTATACGTAAAGATGGCCGAATAGATCAAGAGTAGATTCAGTTCACTGATATGAGCATTTCATTTATCTCTGTCAATAGTTATCGAACTACATAGTGTAGTTCAATTTTTGTGTCAAGGAAGCGAAATAGTTCAGCTGAGGAACAGATTATTTGAACTCCAGCTTGCGAACTACACATCTCTAATCATTTGGGAGATTTAAATATGGAAACTGTAGCTATTCTAAACAAGATAATTTTACTAACACTTAAGCTTACAATTTTAATATCAATGAACTCGGACCGCCAATGGGCCCTGTCATCTGCCTCCTCCTTCAGCTCCCAGAATATTCTTATCTCCTTCAAGTCATCTAATATTTTAATCCTCCTTCTTCCTCCCCCTCGAAATTTTATAAACAAAATATATGTGACTTTATGGTTCAACCATTATCACAATTAATGTACAAGTACAAATTAGGGGCCTCTGTTACCGTAAAAATCACTTCAGAGAACTTGTTGACGTGTTTTATATTTATAATTTTTCCTAGCCCTCGGCAGTTATGGGTCATGTTGCTATAAAAAAAAACCACTTCAGATACCTTCTAGAACTGTTTACCACTTATAATTTTGTATACCCTCCAGAAATTGTGGATTGTGCCCACCAATCCCCCTCCCCCCTGAAATTACTGGCTGGTTACGGCCTTGCAGCACGATGCTCCAAATGTAACATTCAATCAGTTTCTTTCTCAATTCCAACCCAATCTCAACTTACTGGTCACCAGAAAGCTTTTTGAAAGCTTCCTCGACCATGGTGATCCTTGACCTAATTTCCTTGGTGCAGTAGGCATCCCTTGTCAGAAGACTCTTGGATACTTGAATAATTTATGTTTTTCAACTTTTGGTTTCCAATTTTGATTATCAGCGCTTCTTATTTTTTTTGAAATCACCCTCACTTTTGACTTCTCAATGTTGATCTCCATAACTATACCATATATTCTTTTCTCTATCTCCATTAGCTAGACCATCATTCCCTGCAACTCCTAATTATTTTTGGCCAGCAATGCTAGATCATCTGCGTATTTTGTTGTGTCGATGACGTGTCCTCCTATCTTTAAATTGTCACGTCTCTGACCAACCTCTCTTCACACAAGTTGAACAAACTAGGTGACAAACAGCATCCCTGCCTGACTCTTCTTCCTATCTTTCCTCTGTTGGTATCTATATAACTCAGCCTCGCCGTAATTCGTTTTCCCAAGTACAGGTTTGCAATAAGCCTTTTATTCCTCCAGTTGATGCTGATCATCTTACGCATTTCCATCAGTCTCTTCCACTTAACTCTATTGAACGCCAGTCGATGAACCTAATGTAGGCCTCTTACTTGACTTCCAGCATTCTCTCTGAAATTATTTTCAGTATCCCGACGACATCTCTGTTTTCTTTTCCACCATGCCATGGATTAAGTAAAAAAGTATAAAATAATAGTAAATACTCTCCTTACCAAATATAAGGCTGTATTTATAATCATATATCTTCTAACAAATGGTGCATACTATATAGTGTTTAAAAATTTGGAACAATTTATTTTCAATTATACACACATGCATAAATAATCACGACATTAACACGCATATAACTAAAATAAGCTCCGTACTTAGTCCATCCTCACTAAAACTTTCTCAACACTTCTCTATCCTTGCATATTTCCTTCACTGCAACAACATCCACACACCGAGTCATTTATGCTCTTTCGTTTTTAAAACTCTTAGATAGGATTAGATAGGATTCACACTGAGAGACGTGTGCGCTGGCTGTGTCGTGTCTCTACCAATCATTCACAGGACTGTGCACAGGCTGTGTCGTGTCACTACCATTCACACTCACAATACTCCGTCGGCTGTTTCATGTCGTTACCATTCTCTTACTGCTTTGGTCACCATAGTTACTTTTGACATTGAGTTTGTCTGTAAGTTCCTTCCAAATAACTTATTAAATGAAATTATTATCGTATTATTTATGTTGCAAATTATACATTTTTACCAAAATTATTAAGTTTCCTTCTGCCATAAAGGCTACACATGGTAGTTGTGTTGGAATATTCACCAGGCATTGCCAAATTGTCGATAAGAACCTTCTTGAAGATTCGTGCTTGCTGGAAGAAGCCAAACTAGGAGAAACGACAAGTGGTTGGCCATAGGGCACCCATATTTCAATTAAAACTGACAGGGTTGTGTGCCTACTATGCTGGGCCATCAGGACCATGACCTTGGGAGAACCCTTGTGAAGCAATTCAAGACGACACAGTAGGAGCACGGTCGGTGCACATTCCTCTTGGTGTGAATCAAACAATGGTCTTACAAGGTTACTCATATTGAAATTACCTGTTCGAGATTGTCTGCAGCACGAGACAGTTGACACACAATCAGCGCACAGTCCTCTCAGTGTGAATCCAACATTAATGTTTCTCTTTTTTTACATTCATCTACAACCACTTATACCTCTTGATTTTGATCCACGAACTCTACCTTTATATATTCGCTTCATCACTCGACCCACACTTATCCTCTCAACATGGCCATATGCTTATTTCACATTGACCTGTTGGATTAACGTCCAACTCGCACTCATTCAACATCCATTTATTACCGACTCCAATCATACGAGTTTTCCCACATACATTTATTATATATCTTATTCCAACCGCACTCGCCTTGATTTTATGTTTATCCTGACAAACACACGCTTCATACCCATAAAACAACATTGGCCTTAACATACTATATTTACCCCTTTTGATACATGTTTTGAAATAGACCACAAACATGCAAATATATTTATAATTGATACACAGTGAAGAGTGCAGGATGTATTTAGTTGATTTAACCTTATAATATTCGAAATGTGTAGATTTGATCATAGACAAACCTTGAACTTGAAACATGTTAAATACGTTTCACTCACTATAATATGTTTCATTTTAATTTTGAATTGGGCACTATAAGCTATGTACTATTCAATTTTAGTTATAAGTTATGCGTGAGTATAGCTACAACCTAAATCTATTAAATATTACAACGTAATCCATGATTGTAGTTTTTATAATTAACTGCTGGTTATATGAGCCTTGGAAGTTAGAAATAATATGATCTATGTGATAAGCTTTGCGTAGGCAATGCTCAGCCCCATAGATTGTGATTGGTGAGCCCTTTATTTAATTTATCTGTGATCTTTTCCGTCTGACAAAATGGCGATAGGCGATTATCCTATAGAATATAATCCTAAGGTCCATGGACCTTATGATCCTGCCCGATATTATGGAAAACGTAAGTTAAATTTATTATTGCATTGTATATGAAACATATGTTTATAATTACTTTAATTCCTTTCAATTACTCCTCACAATTAGATCTATCAATTATATGTTCTCCTAGATGAAAAACTAGGCCTAATAATAGATTACTATGGTTATTTCCAAATTTTATACGTATGCGCTTATTCGTATATTTTAGGCCTACTAATTAATATACCATAGTCCGTGTCCCAATTAAAGACATACCCTAGGGTCAGAGTATCATTGTTAAACTATGTGTTTTTTAGTCACACAAATAATTTAATCCAATATAATTTTTTCATATTTGTTACTAGCTATATTTCAAATCATATTTAAAAAATGTGGATTCCACACACATTTCAACATCTACTACTCTTGTTTGGTATAATTTGAAATATTTTTATTGCAGCCGACACACCGTTTGGTCAGTTGAAGCTGAACGAGATCGGAAGTTGGTTAGGTCGCCGGAATAAAACTCCCAGTGCTATAGTCGGAAGCATCAGCCGAGGTATGATATGTAAAATATTGCTATATTTTGTTCAATATTTTGGTGGATATGAAACCCAAATTGTTTTCATTGATGAGACTTGTTAAAAAACTATTGGTTTTTGTTGCATGCAGGGCTATTGTTTTTTAATAGCCAACATAATACTCCAAACAATATTTTAAAACTAACTCCCCGACTTCTAGGTTTTCCAGATCCAAAATGTTTTTCCATCCACTATATAGGTCTAGGCTCTATTAATATTGTAATATTTTACTAAGGCAACTCAATGTAATATTATTTTTAGACACACACGCACGTTATATTATTGTTACACTCTATAAAGGGGCTAAATTATTTCAGCCTAAAGTGATAGGCATTTGGGTAGCACAATTAAGTTAGATTTTAGTGAGACAATAATGAGACATTAAAAGATCAACACTATTACAGTTAAAAATGGTTGAGAGACATTATTTTTATTTAGCTTTGGTTAAAGACTACACAAAAATCACATTTTGACTTTGATAATTGAGATTAGTATACTACTCGGCTGTTACCTAGAGGTTCACTGGTCAATCACCCTCATGGGTGGTCACAACCCGGTCGAGGAGTTGCTGTGTCATCAGTCTCAGGTCCTGCTCTCTCATGACACAATCAGGGTTGGTCACCTACCTCTTTCATAGTTTGGGGTTGGGGAGTTAACAAGTACTCTTGACAGAACATCTGTTTGGCCAATAGTGACCAGGAGATTATTCGATTCCAAAGTCATGTTCCGAAAGTAACAAAGACCACCTAGCTATGCCTGGAATAGTCTTTCAAATTTAGTAGCCACTTCAAGGGTCTCTGGTCAGTCAGCCATATAAATAACACCTAAGTTTCTTAACAGCAAACACAGCGGCTAGACATTCTCGTCCAGTGGTCGAATAGTTTGTCTCCGCTTTGTTTAACTGCTGTAAAAATAAATGTGTAAGGTGTTCCTCGCCTTGCACTTTCCGAGATAATATTCCACCAATAGCTGTTCCCGAACTGTCTCATGTCACAGTAAATGGCTCATTAAAATTGGGGTACCGCATAAACTGTTTTGAACAGACTTCACCTTAGGATCTTTAAGGAGTTCTCTTCCTCATCCTCCCAGTCAAATTTGACATCATTATTGGTCGAAAGGAAGTGATGGGTTAGCTAATTTTGAATAATTTGGAAGAAATCTTATATAGAATCCTAATAGGCCCAAAAATTGGTGTATCTCCTTTGCATTTCGAGGATGAGAGTAGGTTCTAATTGACCGACATGCCTTCCGCTAAGAAGAGGCATCCTCTAGTTTCCAATAGTTACTCTTAACACTGCAGGGGGTGCTACAGCCCAGCTGTATGTCCGGGCCATTGCCAAGGTCCCGAGGCGGATGATGATAGGCACGGCTGGTCAAAAAGTTTGGGTCACTTTCAATCTGATTTTTTTTCAAGTCCTGGCTCAAATTCAGACGAACAGTTTTTTGATTCTTTGAGGTTGCATTTAATCACAAAGATAGAGTCGAAACCATGATATGCCCTGGTTTCGCATGACATGGTCATTTCTCTCCCCCATGTTGAACACACTACCTAGGAGGTAAAGTCCAGTCGAAAGGGGCATTTATTGTTTCACAATGAACAAAAGATTTTAATACCTATTAAATGTATTTAAAATATATCTCACAATATTTCAGTGTCTGCCTTTGGCATGATATAAAAACTATCATATCATCACCATAATCAACCGTTTCAATACTGTGGCTGGGTCAGTTTATTAAAATGCCTCCATCTTCCTCTTTCTTTTCATAATTCTTGCTTCCACACTTTTCTGTAATCTGTTCTTATTTCTTGGCCTTTCCACCTCAGTCTTTCTTCCTCTACTATTTCATGTACTCTCTGTACTCCCACCCTTTCTCAGATAACTTCACTACCATGGCCTTCGCTTTCCTCGTCTCTCTTACATTCAATATCTTTGTTTCTGCTGCATAACATGTGATTGTTGGTACATAGTACATCCTTTTCTCCATAGCACTCCTCTTACACACCTATAGAACTCCCCCTGTACTCTTTCTCAGCTCAACTCCATCCAACGTTATAGCTTTACTAGGCCTTATCCTATTTCTTGTCATTCCCACTACTTTACACTTTGCCACGATAAATTTGATTCCACGCTCTTTTACTCATTCTATTCTTGTAGCTGTTCCTCTTTCTTAGGGGTAAGGTGTCAGACTTCTGTGCTGGCGGCCGGGGTTCAATCCTCGGTCCCGGCACAGATTTATCTGATTACCAAACCCTTCCTTCACCTCTGACAAGACATCTTGTGAATGTGGGGAATGCCAGGCCTCCACCGTGGTTCGGATTCCACGTTAAACTGTAGGTCCTCCATTTCATCTCACAATCACCCTACCATTACACATTAGCGTAAGTGCGTACAACCCGAACGGGTAGTAAGACGCGGAGATAATAATAATAATAAACAATAAACCTTTCTCTTCTCTTCCTACATCAAGTCATCGGCAAACATCATGGCTTTAATTGTGTCCTCTTCGAGTTTTCCTGCCACTTTATTCCTGACCATTTCTACTACCATTACAAATAGTAGTGGTGAGAGGGCACTTCCATGATACTTCACTCCACCTCTTCCTGTCTGAACACAACTCGTACACATTCTTCACTTTCATTACAACTCCTCTTTCCTCTACAGCCTCCTACATATCCAAGGGCGGGTTTGAGGGTTTTAACCCCCTCCCCACTTTTGTTAAACCTGCCTATTATTCATAATCACTCAAACTATTAATAATATAATGTGACATTGTGAATTGTTTAGTGTCTTAGTAGGGTAACAAAATAAATAATTTGGGAAGATCCTGATGCATCATCACCAGCAGTTCAACTTCAGTGTGCCATAGAAAGTTCGTATTTTTTAATTACTCTAAATTTGTTAGCAAAAGTTCTCTCTTTGAGCTTACCACTTTGCCGAGCACTGCAACTTGAGAATGTAGATCTTCTAACTGCCATTCACATTGTAAATAGTCTCAAGAAATAAGAACAAACACTGGCTGAATTGTTTGGTTCAAATCTTTTCACCCCGAGAATATCCACCAGACAAACACAGAGGTGTAATGTAAAAGTCGACTCCGATGAGGCTAACCTCACAGTTGGAACTTTACATATTGGCACGAAGGAGGGAATGAATTTAAAGTAAGTTGAAGAAAGGCTACGAACTATTATGTTGCTCGCAATGAAGACATATTCCCATTGATCAGTACTTTGTTGAAAGTCTTAGTCACATTGCCATTGTCAACAAGCACCAGTGAAAGATCGTTCTCAACTCTTCGGAGATTGAAAACTTACTTGAGAAATACAACAGGGCAGCAGAGTCTGAAAGGCCTAGCGATGTTAAATATACATCGAGAAATAAGCATTTCTCTGGACGAAGTTCTAGTTGAGCCTGCAAAATCACCTCGTCGATTGGAATTCAGACTATATTAATGTTGAAATGGGACACTGTCCTTAAGTTAGTTTGCTGTTAGACCAAACAATGTTTCTTTCGTGCTCTACAATAAAACAAAATGGTTTTTAAATGAACTTGTATTGTGTTAGTCTAATCGTGTTTCAGGGTTTTAGTTTTAACTGAACTGCAAGTGGATTATTATAATCGTAAATCACCACTTAGACACCCAGAAATGAACCCTCCTTTTTACTGGTGTAAAGCCCATACCTTTCGGGGCTGATCCCCCCCCCCGAACCTCGCTCACCCCATTCATCAATCCTAGTTAAGCTTATGTACACATCCATAAATACCATTACCAAGTCCTTCCAACATTCATACCTAACAACCTAAATTTATATATTCTTTATGAGCCTGTTATAATGTTCCAAAAAATCTATTTAAAAAGAGCAAGTAAATGTATTTGGATTAGAGTCGGGATAAATTTTATGCTAATAAATTAGTCTGGTTGCAGTAAAATAATTTGGACAGTAAACAAAAAATTGTAATTATCAATTCAAGCAAGTTAAGTAAACAGTGGAATTTTTGTTGACAGCGTTTTGGCGGTGGCAGCACAAGTACGCCCAACCCAAGCGGACAGGGGTGGCTCCATTCTTCCAAGTGGTGGTTTGTTCAATGGCTCTGTTCTACGTCATGAACTATGGCAAGATAAGTAAGTGTAGACACTTTATTATTTTTAAAGCACAAGTTCTGTGAGAGACGAAACCTTACAAACACCAAGAATATTCTTGGTTACATAAACTTACATATAGCCAGCCGCGTGTTAGTCACTTGCAGCTGTAAAACACAATGAAAGGTAATTTAAAATAAATATGCTTGTGCCCTTTTCTTCTTGCGGTCATGTGGGCAAAGTTGTTAGGCTCAGCATTCAGTTGACAGAGAAGCCAAGGTTAACTTCTTCGCATGGTTCATTATCCTCATCTATCTCAGATTTAACTGTTAAATAACTTGTGTGTGTAGCCAGCTTCTGTGCGCTTAAATGGTCTAAAGCGCCACTTTCATAGTCTAAAGCGCCACTTTCATAATATACTAGGGGGAGGTAGGTTTGAACCTTGTTGGGTATGCCGAGAGGTATTTTCTTAAATGGTTTTACTCTCTTTTTCAACACAAATGTGAGTACACTTCTTCCAAATCTAAGCTTCCCAATTCCCAACTTCAGTGTCCACCTGGTCTAACGCGTAACTCTAGTAGATTAGACTACCGATGATGAGGAGATTGAGGTTCTAATTTATGTCGAATGTACTGAGGGTGGTTTTTCCTAAATGGGTTTCCACTCTCCCTCCACAAAAATGAGATTACACTTCCTCTAAATATAACCTTCCTAGTCCCTAAAACAATTAGCATAATTAGTACATAAGCATACAGCCCAAATGGGTAGTAAGACGCCGTGCTAAAATAAAAAAATCCCAACTCGCTGGTGTAGTTATTAGTTTATAACCTGAACAGGTGGTGAGACCGTGTGAAAAAAAGCTTGTTTGCTAAAACATGTGTTTCCTCATTTTACCACTAAAGACCAATTTATATAAAGAAAGCAACAGAATAAATTTTGTCTGTTTTCAGAGAAACACAGGAACCACAAGTACCACTGGTGAACTATCCTAGTTCCTCTAGGTCATCTGTTAGCTCAAGGCGCCAGTCTCATTCTAGATGTAAAATACTTGTAACAATAATTCATTAAATGCAATCCCTTACACTGATACTTGTTTGATTTTAAGTTCTGTATTTAAAACCTTCACCTAACCACATCATTAATAAGTGAAAATTAACTATTGCATTTTTTTAAATTATATTAAATACTTGGTTCGTTATTGAAAAGTTGAACCTTTTGACCAGGAAGACGGGTAAGGGTGGAGTAACACTTTCCCTGGCGCAGGCGGTGGAAGTCTTTTTTTGCTCAAATGTTCCCTGGTGCGGATGTAAATCAACGTTTCATTGCAATGAGTTATTGTGATGCCATCTATCAACGAACCACTGTACTTTTAGCCAATCTAAATGTATACATATAGGGTGTTCAAAAACTCATAGCCCAAAATGCACATATAGTTTGTTTGAACCAAAAAATAATACAAAATTCATCTACACGTACATCTGGAAAACTATGCTAATACCATTAAATTGTGTTAAAAGTTTCGGCAGACAGCATTGGGAGAGCAAAGCTGTTCAATCATGCGTGTACAACAGGTTGCATAGGAGCTAGGCACGCGGCACTACATACCTCCATATCTTGGAGCACGGCAGCAGAACATACCACAATTAATAGTGAATAACACACCAGTCCATCTAGAAATGGGAATATCTTCTTGTCATCATTAACAGTCCTACATCACAGAAAGTGCTCGTGATTATTACATGTGCAGTGCCACACACCTAACTCCTATGCAATATGTTGTACATGCATGTTAGACAGCTTTGTTGTCTCTGCACTGTAAGCCGAAACTTTGGACACAACTTAATGGTATTAGCATAGTTTTCCAGATGTACATGCACCTGTAATGAGATGATAGTAATTATGAAGCTTCTGTGAAGTCAGGAGTGATCTTAAACCGGATTTAAACCTAACTAACCAAGCCCTGGTGACTGTTGGGATAATCCCCCTTTCAAGAAAAAAATACCCATGGTACCAGCCGGGAATCGAGCCTAGGACCGATAGGTTGGTACCCAGGTGCACTTCATATTGAAGCTGATAGATGGAGTGAAGCTACCAGTTGAATGCTATACTATGATCATGAATAAAGTTTTAATGAATGATAAAAATAAATTATCACGACTCATGGTGGCTACAGACAGGGAAAACCTGGAAAAGACAGGGAATTTAACTAAAAATAAGGAATAGCCAGGGAGTTAAAAAAATATCCTATTAATTTCGCAGCTAAACACTAAAACATAATTTAATAATACCTAAATAAAATAACATTTTGATTTTTAAAATAACCTATTAAACCGTTTATGTTTAATATCTGATCCAAAATAAATAAACAAAAGTCATCATACACCATTAAAACTGGGAAAAAGTAGTCAGGGAAAATTGAAAAATGTTGCCTGGAAAACCTGTAAAAGTCAGGGAATTTTGTAAATTATGTTTTTTAGCCACCCAGAGACTATTTGATTAAAGTTTTAATGAGTGTACAAATAGCTGTGCTACATATGCATCAGGGAATGGGCTTATGTTGGGAGAGACACTAAAAGGAATGTATGTATACAAAATATATCTTGGAAATAATTTTGTTTGCAAGGTGAGACGAGATTAAAATCTTTACCAGTATTGAGCTGAAGGAAGACAATTTGGGATGTCTTAACTAGTTCTCATATCAAGAGGAACTTTTACTGGCATTGAAACAAAAGGGCACTATTATGAATTGGCTAGGTTTTGTTTAACCTAGACTGTAAATTTATGTTCTAGGTTTTCAAATACAATGAAATCTCTTGTATGGACACCTCTTAATAGTGATTTTTTATTCAAAACTGACACTTAAAATTTCCTCGGCCTAACAACTTCCCAATAGCATACATGCACACTGGTAGTGATGAATATTTATGCATAAAAATCTCTAAACACTATTTCATAAAGTCTAGAAATCTCTCATATAGTAGGATATTAGTAGGAATGTAAGGAATGACAATGTCTTGCGCGAAGTACCGCATACCATCTTTAGGGAAAGTTTCTAAATCAGCTTGCATATAGAAATGGATAAAAATGGTGAGACAAGATATCGCAAAAAGTGCCATACAAAAATGGAATTATATTCCATTCACGATAGGTTTTTACCTGGATGACAGTTCGAAAATCATATGTTTAGGTTTTGGGTTGCCAACACTTGTAAAAGATCAGTTTTGTTATAAATGTAAAGATCTTTAATTGCCTGTTATATATTACATTAAAAATAATGTAAACTTAAGTTTTCTCATACTATTTAATTTTTTTTAATAATTCCTTTTTGTCCAACTCGAAACAATATTTTAAACATAATTAAAAGTACTTATTTTTTGTTTTGTAACATTACTGATTATGTGTAATACAGTGCACACATCAATACCTTTTAATACTGGCATCGTATTTACTTGGAAAAGAGAAAATTGTCATTTTTTTACATACAATACATGATTTTATATTATTTTATCGTATTTTGAAATAGTTAACTGAATAAAGTATTTTCATCAACTGCGTGTCTGTATCATTGTAAAAAACTTGTTTACCGGCGTGTTCAATCATATGGTTTAAATTCGTCAGTCGCCATTTTGAAGCTATGTTCGTTAGAAGTTTTTGTGAAAGTGGAGTGAATATTTTTTAAGTGGAATAAAACTATAGATAAACTTTGTGTCCGACCTCAAATAAATATGTAAATAATATTGGCCTAAATTACTATGGTTAACTATCACATTAATATATTACCAACTGTTTTCATTACAGTCATCCAAAGTGATAGATGTCAGCTGTTGGCGTAGTGATATATTTGGGACTACTTTTAGAAACATTTCAAGCTGTCATTCAGGTAAACTTACCTCGTGAATGCCTTATACTTATGAAGTTGTAAGCATGGTAAAATATTGTAATTGAGGTAAGGGATGTAGGAAGTGTGGAATCTCTGGTCAGAGAATAAGAAGATAATACACAATCAACTTGTCAACTGTTTTATTAACTACATCCTGCTCGTTAAAATTGAACAGTAAAGGTAGGGAAAAAACCTTCCACAGTTCAAATAACAGGACTTTTTTTTACAATGTTTTTAGCATTTTTTTTCCTCTTAAAACTTTTATATCAAAATGTATCCTACAGGGGCAACCTATATTGATTTATTTTTTTGCATGCTCATTAGTAATAGTAGAAAAGCCACCTACAATCAAGCAAATGCACCCAACTAGTCTGGGGTCTGCGCCTGGAACAAAAATACAACAGCTGTTCCTTTCTTGGGCGCAAACTCACAGATGTCTCCCAGTTTAACTGAACTCAACATATTTACAAGTAGTCCCATCCACAAAAACATTGGACACTTTATCAACGAGTCTGTACACCAGAATTATTGCGGCACCCTTCCAATATTTAATAAACTCACAATACTGTAGAGTATTTTTAACAGGTGGACATTTATTGAATCACAGAGTAGTAGTCATTAGGTTTTACAAACTCTATTGGTAAACTTGTACCGTCAAGAGGAGAGTTAGATTTAAAAAGTGGACAATATTGCAAATAAATTATTGATGGCAAGATATTTTCAAATTGCAACGGCAATATCCAAAATATTGATATAAATTTACAAATGGTGCAATTAAAGCTAATTACTACTAAAGCTCTTCAATCTTAAAATGTATATAGGGTTACCACTAAAGTGAAAAGAAGTTTCTTTAAAATGATACTATTAAAGCTTGTCATGAATCGGTACACACATTCTATAATAATTTAAATAAATCTACTTGGCATGGATAAAAAAAAATTGAGCCCACTTTTAACATAAAATAATTATGAACGGTTAAGGAGTCACGACTAAGGTGGTATGGCCATGTGAGGAGGACGGAGGAAGAGAAGATACCAAAGATGTTGGATATCGACAGGAGGCCGAGGGGAAGACCAATGGACATTTGGATGAAGTGAATGTGGATGTTCCGAACGAAACAGGACAATGGCTGGAAACTCCTCATGATGGTAATGAATTGATTATTTTATAGTTGAGTTTTGAATCCAACAACTTTAATTTAGTATCCATCTTGAAACAAGACGTGACATTTGTTCCAAGTTTGGTTTTTGGTTCATTTTTAGAAGTGGGCTCAGCTGAATATCAACAAATTTGTTTAGAATCTAGTATAGCTTACAATTAATACTACACACGGGCATGGCCCTAGTACAAGACATCCTCGTATTATTTATCCCCGTGACTTGAACCTGGGTGTCGTGCCCCACATAGAGGTTGTAGACAAAACAATTGCATAAACTGCCCAACTAGTTTAATAGAAAACTTTTCTGTTATATGTGATATTTTAAAAAAATCCCCAAATATGAATCAAGATGAATTTATGATCGCTTTTCTTTTGATATGAGTTCATTTAACTATGAATTAAATAAACAACCGAGTTATCATAGACAAAAAAAACTACAAGTTTTTTAAACAGATTATGGTGAGGCAAAGAAAGCTAAGACATTATATCGTTTGTACCTACTTATCAAAGTGAAATTGACTTCTTAAATTTATCTACAATACAAACCTTAAAATTATTATGTACGGTAATATCAATGCTATGATAAATACTTTTTTGTGTATTTTTTACGAAGCCAAACGAGACTCTAATACACAGGGGTAGAAGAATGTGTGCTACTACACAAGCTTCACGATTCACAATTAGGATTTTTAATTAGTGCTGGTCTTGTACTAGGGTTGTAACGCCAATTTAAAAAAGAGAATAGTTGTAAATATTAAGTGGGACATGGTCATCTCAAATACTTTCAACATATTCCTAACCCAGAGTATAAAATATATGTGCGTAGAAACATTAAGAAATAGTTTCTGGAAAAAATGAGTTTTAATTTTAGTGTCAAAACTTTTTATGCATAGTCGGTACACAATTCTTGAAGTGACATTATTCAGTTTAATAAATTATATGATAAATAAATTTACTTTCGATACCTTAATTGAGATATTTTCAAATCTAACACATCCTTAAATTAATTGTTTAATCTGATGTTTTTTCTGATGTTTTATATCTGGCTGAGTGTAGACATTTTTATTAAATGTTGTGAAATATTAACTTTGTTGAAAGATTGGGGAGTTGTATAAATAAAATTGAACAATAATAATGAGATACTGCTGAGTTAAAGAAAATGTTATAAAATTACAAGTTTTTGGACAAATAATTAAAAAAAAATTAGATACAACACGGTAAACCAAAATATATCCAATGACCAAACTTATTTCTGCTTTTGGCTACAACTTACACCTTTTAAGTACATATAATTTTAAGTTACAGGTAGTTAACTGACAAGCATATAGAAACTCTGGCCCGCAAGACAGTTTCTTTACAAATGATTGTTTATGTGTTGTCTACAATCAGTCGCACCAAATTGTCGCTAGAAGCATTAGCTCTCGTTTTCGCTTCAAAAGAGTCTGTGTATAAAAAGGTAGAAATATGTAAGACTCGATTTATAGAACCTTACATGGTCAATATGACCCTACAGCTCCACTTGCAATGAGTGTGTGCAAATGATTGTAGAACAACCATCACTAAACAACTACTATGACAAAACTCAAAGATAAATTATATTGTTTTCAGAAATTTTACTGATATTTTTACCTATTCATAGAGAATAATGGCTTTACCAAGAGACATAATTTAAATACAACGGACCAAGAGTTGTGAATACTAAGTCATACACAAAACAGGTTCATGGGCTGAAGCTTGTCTCGATGAGTGTTGGAAGCCAAAGATAGTTTACAGTTTCTCGTAATTTTATTAAAGAGCAAAGAAAAGGGTTTACCCACCCTTGGTTTTTAAGATATACCGAGTCCAAAAGGCAGTGTTGCAAATAGCAATTTTAATTAAACAAAATACTTCGATGTGTCAATTAAAGTCGTATTATTGCTATCGAGAGGATTAAGGATGCTGTATCGGGTCAAATTATTTGACAAAGCGTTGAAAACTTTTAAGTCTAAATTAGGTTAAGAGAGCATATTTACTTAGTTATAGGTTCACAGTAATTGACAGAGCTTTCAAATCAGTACCACTACCAGTTTAGATATCTATAGCAAATTGTGACCCCATACTTATTTCTAGCAGCGGCATATCATTAATTTCATCGTATTTTTTAAAAATAAAATCTATATAAATACAATAATAATTTATTTGTGAGTATTCATACTTACAATGCATTACCAAACCTATCATGGTTGTGAAATTAATTATTTAAGACATTCACACGTTATATAATTCATAAGTGGAAGAACTGCAATAACAATGGTAGAGTAAAATTAATACAAAACAGTGACATACAATCATTATAAAAAAATAAAATAATTAATCTCACAACCAAAACATCTTTTATTACAAGAAAAAAAAGTATGTTATTGATTATTTAAAAAAACCTCATTAATTGTAAATTAACTTTCAACCCCAAAAGTAAGGTGAGATATTGGTATAACATGTACAATAATTATCAGTCAAAGAAGAACTCATCTTATGGTAGTAATACAACTATGTTAATACTTTTAATTTTTGTTACCAAGCTCTCAAAATATTAAAAACAATAATAAACTACTATATATTATATATTTTAAAAATACCTGTAGAAAAAGAACACAAATAATATCACGCTATTCACTCGTACACCACCAATGGCAAGAGCTGTCTATCTCGTGGGAATAGTCGTTACAAGTGTCGGCAGTTTCTCCCGTCCTTTACAAGAGAGCGTATACAAGAACACAGCCAAGAATAACTACGTCGCGAGAGTAGTAACGAATACAAGAGGACCTTTTACCAGTTCAGGATTGATTTGTTTAACTCTATTAAGTTCCCGGCACTGACTATCACCCAATACAGTAAATCCTTGCTTTACAACCATGTAAATGTTAAAAATACTGCTTCGTTTTACAACAGAATTTGCTTATACGCCCGCATTACGTGTTATGAATAGGGGTGAGCGTGTCCCTGTTTCCCATATAACATTATACAACTGATAATTAAATTAAATTATGAAACAATACATATATATTTCAATTTATCTTCAGAAATACAGTATTTCATATTATTTAATTTGACTTTGCTTCAAATTGGAAAAGCGAGTTTGCACGGCCCTTAGCTAAGACCGTGCTCAATGTGATTGGCGCTGAGCAGACTCCCAAGCCAATGGGGTTGACCCGGGCGACCTAACACTTTCCATTTTTAAATTCAAATATTTTTATCAATTTTAAATGTTTGTTTTCACGTCACAAATTATTGTAAATACATAAGTGAGTTTATGTTATTGCATTAGAGGTGTTTCCAAAAACACGACCATCATTTATTACATCGCTCCTTTGCAAAACGAGGGCTCGACTTGCACAGCTACCATCTTTCAGGAAACAATTAGGCCGTTAGAGTGGGCGTCCACTCTATATAATTTAAAAGAAACAGATCAAGGTTAATCAGTTCCTTGACTTGTATTTTCCTAAAAATGTAAAGCCCTTTATTATATAAACATATTTGAAGCATTACTAAACAAAAAAAGGTTCTTAAGAAATTACAATTTAAGTTTTATCAAACTTTGAAAAGTCTAGAAAACAATTTCTTTTTTTCAATACCTACAAGGCCACAAACATAGAATTGATATGATTCGCATTTATAATGTACTAACATATTTTTATTTTGTCTTTATCGTCTTAATATACGAGTGGGTGTTGTAAATGCTCAAAATTAATAAATAACTCCAAATTACTGTCACAACTTCTTTCATAGCCTACACAGACTGAATTTCAGCCTTATCAAAATGTTTTCAGAGGTAGGTTGGTCAGGGTCTGAAGGAACACCAACACTCTTAAAAAAAAGTCCTAGATTTATTTAATATCGGTACTAAAAGAATCCAGCATAGCTGTAAAACGAAGTGGTATTCGGTTTAATTCTATCCATAACCAAACCGGTGATCACAAGGGCTAGGGTGTCGCGCTGGGCAGGTGCACTAGGGGGCGGTTTCCCCAGCCCTCATTTAAACCAATGTGCACCCACCAGCTTATTACCCAATAGGTTGTCTTTCACTGAGCTGTGTCTCCAGTTTAGTTTTATTTCGTGAATGTACAATACATTTGAAGCTGCTGCAATGCACTTTATCTTGCGGTATTTCAGTGTCTTTAAATACTAGACATTTCCAAGACGGTGAAAAACACAATCCTAAGGACCCAGTACATCGAGCGGACGACGAGTATTCAAACACATTGTTGGACGACAGTTGTTCCGACACTTGTAATGAGATATAATTGTCTACTCTCAGTTAACAACCAAGTCGACGAGAGAAATTAACCTGGGTAGACTTAACCTAACAGAAATTAAATTGATACAATAAATAAGAGAAGAAGCCAATGATTTACTAAATCTAAACAAATGAATAAGGAGCAGGAGAGGATGCAACATTTCCAGAAAAGTTTTGAGTATCAGAAGAAAAAAAAAACTTAAAATTTTTAACCTTCAAAATCATATCTTGCTAGTGTTTTACAAACTGTGCCCCTAAGGGTACGGAAAAGATTTCAGGGGGTACGCAATACACTACTGTGTTTATTTATCATTAAATAGTTCTTAATAATAGTGAATCCAAACAAATTAGTGCAGATTTTGATAAGACTTTTACTATCCTTTTTTCTCCTCCATTTTCTGTTGTCACTTTATTTAATTGATCACAAAAATGTTATATAAACTTTGGAACAAGCATTGTTATATATCTCCTTTGAGACGTTATTAAAATTTGTAAACACTGTTCACAGGCTAGCAAGTATTTGTTTCAATTTTTGTTACTCCGAAGAGATAAAGGGGGTATGTTGGCTAGGCCATGGCCCCAAAAAGGGTGGGGGGTGGGTTTTAAGAAACACCCTTGTAGGTTTTCTTGTAAAAGTGACTGGCCTAAAATTAAGGATGTATGAGAAAAACCTTTTTTAATTTTAGTTTAACAACAAGGAAGGCAAACTAAACTTGACCAATGAAAGCCCCGACCTTTTCCCTGATCATTTCCTAAAATTCTCGACCAAAAAAGTATGTCACATCCCCTTCTAGATCGCCACCTCCATTTTTCTATTAATCTTTTTTTTTGTAATAATAAGTTTTAAAATTTGAATTAAAATTGTTTACTAGGAATTAAAAATATATTATACTGATTATTGTATTTCATATTTTGAGTAAAATATCATTTTCCCGGATTTTTACTGTGATTTACCAAATTCCTGACTTATTCCCGTTTTTTCCCCGATCCCTTCAAATTCCCGGCTAATTCCCATTTTCCCCGGATGGTAGACACCCTGGGAAGGTTAACGAAACGAGAATAAGAATAATATGAGATTTTTTTTAAAACTAAAAATTGAACCTTTGAATTATATACTGAAGTATATTTTAAAATTGAATAAATAAATAAAATATTAAAAGTTTGAATGATTTTTTTTCTAACCTACAATTCAATCTTGCTTATTGTTGAGTCCAACATCTTTATAGGACAAACCAAACAACCAGACCTCACGCCATTTAATCTACCATTTTATGTGAACAAAATCAGAATTGAAGAAAAAAATTAGGCTAAAAATTATTTCCAAAGCGTTCTTATATTACTTGAACCAATTCTCAGCACCAATCAAATAAAAAACTTAGGCATTCTATGTTGAAAGGAACAAGGCCATAACTCCCATCAGTGTAATCAGCATTTGTAAAAAGGGAGAGTGGGGAAACCACACTATGTACACCCAGCCAATGTTAATTAAAACATCTTTTGTCAGCTTTCACTTATTAGTGATCCTAGGCTAGATATACTGTCTGTAACAATTGCAAATGTGTACAACCTCTAAGAACGACATGAAAACTGTCATCACAAACATAATTATGAATTGTTTACAGTAAAATCACATAAATAATATAGTAGTATGAAGTTTCGTTATTTCAACCACAATGTGTTAATGTATTTTATCACATTTATAACAGGTTCAACGCTGACAATTTAATAAAAAATAGTGCACACGAAAAACAAATTCCTATACTAATACTGTACGACAAAAGAAGCAAGATGGCGCAAGCGCGATGGTGAATAAACGCAACGAAAGAGAGATGCAAGCGACAAAACTTGGTAAAGTGGCTATAATTGAAACCGGACGAAAGAGTGGCACAACAAAAATCGAGGTATTGCTGCTTTGATTAATGAATAGTTTAAATAACAGTTCAACAATCAGGTTGTTTTGTGGTATGGTCAATGCTATCGGTAGACCCAGATTATCTACTACCTGCAAGTGTAAATTGACAAACTGTTCTGGAAATATTGCAACTCTTCCTTCATCCACTGATGATGATGATGATGATGAAATGTACTCACAGTATACATTAACAAACATAAGTTTAATAAAGCAACAGACGGAAAAATGAGAAAAATGAATTGCAGTTTCAAGATTATGTGTGTTTGTACAAAGCATTTTTGTTTAATTTTAAGGGGGGGAGAGTTATCTTCTTTGATTGTAGTAGACAAACACAGTAATATTTTACAAAATAAATATCGGCATAGTCTCAAGCGTTAAAGGGCTATCGAGAAATTGAAATTCCCTTCGATCATTGCTCGCTGCCAAAGTGCCATTTTCTATTTTAAATTGATAACCTTTCATTTAATCCTTTAATCACCCACAATTAGACGTTTAAAAATATTGAATTATTATCTCATATCAAAATTCAATGAAATAAATTGGGAATTCATCCTACAACATGGCAAGATACAAATACAAAGAAAAACTAGTTTGTGCATGCCCATGTCAGCACAAGAAATAGTAGAATTTTTGAAATTAAAAACAAACCAACTAACAATAAATTAAATTTGCCTGTATGGGGGTTTTAAAATAGAAAACACGATTTTCAAACTCATTTAAAACAATCATGGCAGATATTACAGATCAAGAGACAGGTTGGAATTAGTTCCGATTCTTTGTTACTTGTGAAATTTAAACTAAAATTTGTGTTTGGATCCGTGGAACTGTCAAATAATTTCAAAACTAGTTCCAAATAAATCTTAAATCTGAGATTCATATATTAAAAATGTATTACAAACAGTAATGTTGAGAGTAAAAGATTTTTAAGGAGATTCAAACTAGTTTTGTCAAATGTGAATACCATTAAATAAAACAGATCTAGTGAATAATTGTCTTATTGTAGTTTGTTGCAATAAGACTTCCTTATAAAACACAAAATAATTAAAATACCGTGTTGAAAGGCCACTAAGTACATGAAAACACTTGGTGCTATAAATGTTTGATTAACAATAAGAATTATTATTCATAATACTGATTTATAGAGTGCTCTAGGAGTCCACTCATTAACTGTGTCATGGTAAGAAAAGGCAGAGAGAAAACTAAATTGCCTTCTTTCTAGTCTATTTGCTGGCTGTGAAAAGCCAAAGTTCACGACATAATTATAAAGGTTAGCAAAATATGTTTCATTCAATTGATTTTACACAGCTCTTGACCAAAAACTAAACAAATGCTTTTTAAGTAGATAAACGTTACTTGATGCAGGTTCTGTGAACATAATTACAAAACATCTTTAATATAGTGATTGAAAAATTATATCTTAATAGAAGTCATCAAAGCTGCCAACATTCAAAGTAAAAATTTAGTAAATATATTCACAACAAATTGTAAAAGTTAGTAAGACTGACAAATTTACACTAAATTCCCGTTTACAACAACTGGTTACAACAATATCTGTCAGCTAAAAAAATATATATACAATTTTTTTTTATCCTTTTGTACAGAAATTAGCATAAGAATGGTAAGACTAACAAACAATTTTATTCATCCAATAGTGCAGTCCACACTATAATGGATGGTTACATAGTATTAAGAGCCAAGCAGCAAATTAACTTTTAAAAGTAGCTAGAACTGATTATACC
>CABFVX010002856.1:0-24058 GCA_902151425.1 Timema shepardi | reverse complement strand
AACCAATTTAACTATGGAAATCAGCCCTCAAGGTGCGGATGTAAGGAACGCAAGAAGTCAGAGTGTGTGCAGTTTTTATAGCAAAACATTTTTTGGGGTAAATAAAACAAAATATTTTTTCAATAAAAACATAGTTTAATTTTCTTTACATGGGGATGATATATTATTATCATCACCACCGCGTCTTACTACCTGTTCGGGTTGTACACACTTACGCTAATGTGTAGTGGTAGGGTGATTGTGAGATGAAATGGAGGGCCTACAGTTCAACGTGAGATCCGAACCACGATGGAGGTTTGGCATTCCACACATTCAAGTTGATATCAACAGTTGTTGAATATCTGTCATAAGCATAGCGGAACTAGACGATAAACTTTTTAAATAAAGGGAAAAAGTTGTCAATAAATTACAGAATATCTTTGACAGATATTCAACAACTGTTGATATCACCCTGTGAAGATAATTAAACTCTTTGTTTCTACTGAAGCAATATTTGATTCATTTTGGCAAGAAAAAAAAGTTTTGTAATAAAAAAACTGCAAAAATACTGGCTTTTCTCAGGTTCCTTACATCCCCACCATTGTTGTAATTCTGCATATTAAAATAATTTTGTTGAGTATTTTAAGGTTTTTAATTGATTTTATATTTATGTTAATCAAAGTCTACATTTTGGGAGGGGGAAAAATAAGTTTGAAAAGAGTTTATTGTTTTATAAAACAAAAGTATAGTGTAGCTGCTAATATAATATTTGTGGTAGTTTTGCAAAATCAACCAAATACATTTCAATAATCCCCTCCCCCAAGAATTCTATTAATTGGAATTTGAACAGGCAGTATCGTAATAAGATCATTTACTATTTAAACCATCAATAATTTGGTTCTCGGTGAATAATTAGAGGTACATTTTTGTTGCCTTTAACGCAGGCTTACATCGTTGTAACAAGACGCAAATTTCACAAGAGTTTTATCTCAATGGGCTCCACGATCAGTCATTTTATAGATCGCAATATGACAGTTGCAATCAAATATATAATTTTATAAAAAATCTTTGTACAGGCAGTAAGTATTTACATAGCAAAAGCCAAAACAAATGTTAGGGAAAAAAAAAAAGATTCATCAAAGGATATGAATATAAGATAGTTAAAAAGTATTTGTTACAGAAAAAATAAACAATCCCCTAATGATTTTATGTTTCATATTTTACACAAACAATAAAATACCTATAAAGCATTTGTTATTAACGAATAATGAGTAAAAGTGTGCAAAGTACTTATTTTTAAATTCGTAATGAAGCCTTAGCAAAAATTTGAAATGTTCTCAAAACCAAATCAAAATACAAATATACATATTTACTTTATTTTAAACACTAAACACAATTAATTTGTAAAGTTTTATCACAAACATATTAAAGAGGTTTTGTCCTAAATTGATAATTCAAATTGACGGTAATACACATTTTTGGAAATATCAATGACAGTGCATCGCAGCAAAGAATGATAAAAAGTGAAAATTTATTAATGATAATTTTTAGTTACAAAACTTCATAGTTGTCAAAGTACTTCTTTTTGGTAAGCTTCGCACACCTCTAATAATGAGTGATAAAATACAGATGCCATAAATTAATACTTGGGAAGTCTGTCAATTTAAAATTATAATAACAAGTCATTAAATATATACAAAATCATTTCAGATTGAAAAAAAAATTAATGTAAATATACATGTATTACCCTAAAAATACTAACGAGTTGAAATACTTTCTTTTAATAAATGAAAGCAGAGCTGCTCAATCACATAAAATTTCTTCCATCATTAAATTAATAGATTATAATAAATAAAGCTTAAAACAAAGAATACGTTCTAATTAAAAAAATCTTAGTTGTGTAATACCTTACTTAGTTAATTGTCATGTAATAGAAATAGTTGAAGACATTTATACAACAATGTCAATAAAATAGGTAATTAAAAATTCCTAATATTAAAATGAACACCTGTTCACTGGCACTATTTTGAGAAAAACGACAAAAAAATACATATACCCCCTTCCCAAACCCCCAACTCACCCATTCCAAATACTAAGAAGTTTTTTAAATAAAAAAACTTTACCACACCTATTATTGTTTATCCATACTTTATGATAAAAAATAAAAATCTACAGTTTTTTATGAGCATTGTCTGTGCTTTGGCAAAAGAGTTGGTGTCGAGACAATTATCCTTGGCCGATAATTCATAGTAGACGTCGAGGAGAGGTTCATGTTGACCTTAGAAAACTTTCGCAAACACTCGGGTCTGAATATCAGACGGGGTGTGCCGTGGACAAGTTTACAACTCAAAGAAAAGGTGAATTGAATATTTGAAATATCCCCAAAGACAAATAAAAATTTGAATGTTTTTGTTACAATTTCCACTCGAGGGAAAATATCACAACGTGTATTTTTATCTGATTTTAAATGCAAAATATAATTTACAAAATGTTTAACGCATCTTGTCATGACCTGGTGTATTTACTTGCAAATAATGCATCGGTTACCCCCGCCACTCTCTTCCAAATAAGAGCTCCTATATCAAGATGAGTGCTACATGCGCCAACCCTGATGTTCAAGGTCACAAGGCGTACAATGTGCATACCGTATATTTCCATATTCCTTCAGAATAATTAGATAGCGGGTGAATTCTAAAACAAAGCTGCCAACCAATAGTCGTCATCAACTGTTTGCGGCCTGTGGCCAGATCAGGTTGGTAACGCAACTATCTTCCTCTTTCCTCCCACTACTCTTCTCCTATAACTCACAGACTTTGCCCCCCATCTCATTATTGGGATCCTTTCCCTCTCCATCCCATCTCGCAAAAACAGTTTTGAGAAATTTGATAAATAAAGATATTGTCCAAGGGGATATAGAAACCATGTTGTATTACACAATTACGTTTAAGATGAAAACATTAAATAGGAGATGGCAAGAAGAAAAACTAGGTGTAGCTTGTCGCAATTGGCGAGCGTTTTGTGACAAGAAAGCTAACTAGAAGGGGGTGAAAGACGAACACGGCGATAAAGAGAAAAAGTTTAGTTCTTTGAATCCTTGGGGATATTTAGGCTTCAAGAATTTTAAAATGATTATCCAAAATTTATATTCAACTCAAATTCTTATGTTTTTTAACCCATTCCCCGACATAGGCGTTGACCGTCTTTGTTTGCCCGAGAGTTCCCTGGCGCGAGCAAGAGTCGATGTTTCATAGAAATACTTTATTGTAAAGCCATCTATCGATGATGATGATGATGATGATTATCATTATCATCATTATCATCATTATCATTATCATTATTATTATTATTATTATTATTATTATTATTATTATTAGCACCACATCTTACTACCCGTTCGGGTCATACACACTTACACTAATATGTAATGGTAGGGTGATTGTGAGATGAAATGGAGGACCTACAGTTTAACGTGGAATCCGAACCACGGTCCTGGCATTCCCCACATTTACAAGATGTCTTGTCAGAGGTGAAGGAAGGGTTTGGTAATCAGATAAATCTTTGCCGGGACCGAGGACTGAACCCCGGACGCCAGCATAGAGGTCTGTCACCTTACCCCTAGACCCCCAGGTCACCCTGAACCACTGTACTTTTAGCCAGTCTGAATACTTTATATTGAAGCTGATAGATGGGGCTACCAGTTCAATGCTATACTATGACCATGATGAGAAAATAAGTGAGTAGTTGAAATGTGTTGGATAAGAGCCAAGCAGTAAAAAAATGGCTGCAAGGCCTGTGTAGATCGCTGTGCTAAACACACACCAGGGAATGGGTTAAATTTCAGGGTCAGAATTTGCAGATAAAATTAAAATCGGGGTTTGCGAACATGTAAATTCAACCCATATCTAGCAAACAGACTGCATGTAGGCGCTCAGTTTAAATAAGGACAACACGGACAATCATGTTAAGCTCAGGATAAAATAAATACATATTTTATACACGATAAAAACCTAGCGCAGCTTCTCGACTAAACATTGTGTGGACCAGATTAGTGCCTCAAGACCAACTGTTTTGTCTCCAGCGCAGTTGTAATATCAAGTAGAGTATTGTTATCACACAAGTACTGTGAATTAGGTTTGAGTATTATCGAAATATAAACCAATAATATCTAGATCACATGTCATGGACCAATTGCTCAATACTTTTCTGGATTCCCAAATTTCGACAACAATAGAGCAGAAATAAAATTTAGTACGGTGCTACGAATTGCCGTAAAAAATGAGATTCGCCCTTACTTTTCTTAGTAGTTCGATTAGTGTTACACGATTGTAACCAGAAATATCGAGATTCAAGCTGACTTCACAAAACACATCAGCAAGAATACTTAACATATTTTATACTATCCTCAATTCTTTATCAAAAAAATAAATAAAAAAAGTTGCTTTAAGCATATTTTTTTGGAGACGGCAATCGTAACGGCTAACCAAGGTAAGAACCAAACGAAGGAAAAAGAAGCATGCAAGACGTTGGTGATCCGAAGCAGGAAGCCCGGCGTTACTCACGTTCCAGGAGGAGTCGGTGGTGGAAGGTCACTGGGTCGGTTCGGCCAGCGTAGTGGACACAAGGTTCAAAGGAAGGTCTGCCATGTCTTCGTCCGCCCCGTCCTCGTCTTCCTCTTCTTCCTCTTCCGAGTCGACCGGCTCGGTCTTCACCTCGGCGGCGAGAGACATGCTTGAAGGGGGCGTGCAGGACTCGGGCACAGACTGGAGGGCCATCATGAGGTGGGGCTGGATCTGCCTGCGAAGGGCTGCCAACATGTCCACCGGATCGTCACTACTGCTGCTGCCACTATTGGTACCTTCTGGAAATAACAACAATAACAATATTTCAACAAATATGACTAACCAGTAGCCAAAACTTTCAGTCTATCAAGTGAGAAGGATGACAAGAATTTGTAAGAATAGGCTTGCAAAATCCCCGAGAGTGACAACTAAGGAAAAAGATGGAAATGTTTTTATTCCTCGTATATGTGCGAGGGTCACTTCAAGATGTTCAATTATTGCCTTTTTTAGGTGTTATATTCATTTAGGAGTGTGCGAAGCTTTGATTTGGCTTCAAAACCAATATTTGCTTTAACTTGACGTCAAATTATTAATCATCACTGATAAAAGTCGTTTGTTAACATTTTGAGCTGTTATGTACAGTACAAAGCAATCTTCATATGTAAAGCCTTTTTATTCAATTTTAAGATCTGATCGTAATATGACTTATCAGAATAAAATGAAATATTATATGAAATTCTGCAATAAAACATTTTCCAAGTAAGGCATAAAACAGCCAACAAAATATATTCAAACTTTAATTTGGCTTCAGAGTTTGACACCTTAGTTAAGTCGGTAGCATTTCTGTCTACTGAGCTAAGTGTCTCGGGTTCGATTCCTGGTGAAATGTAGGTTTACCCTTTCACATTGATAAATTGACGGCCGAGGACTGGATGTCGTGCTTGTCCTAAACTTAAGTTAGATTATAAGACATATGAAACTACGACAGGCCTAGCAAGCCGGTAGTGGAAAATATATGTCTTGAATAAAAAAATTGACCACAGGCAGGAAAGGTAAAGAAATGGAGAGTTTGTTTTGAATTGAAAAAGTGTAGTTGACACACCCTAAAATCATAATGTAATCTGTAAAGGTAAGACCACTTCCACGTCAGTGGCTGCATGGTCTAGGGCGCCACTCTCGGGTAGATTAATGACAGGGAGTTTGAGGTTCAATCCCGGTCAGGTGTGCTAAGTAAGACGCAGTGCTTTAAAAAAAAAACCTGCTACCGTTGAGGGATAAGCGGAGTGTACAAACCGAACGGAATTACAGTGATTGAATAAAAAACCGATTATTTTCATTGGTCAATATTTTTATCAGCGAAGCTTCGTAAATGTCAAACCTGGAATCATGAGTTCTAACTCACTGTTTCTGTGTCGGCCGCTACTCTTCTCCCCCTTGGGGCGCCGACGGCGCGTGTGGATAGTGTCACGTCTCATCGTGACTGGCCGGTTGACACCGTGCAGCTTGTAGTAGAGCCCGCAGGCGTTGCACACCATCTCTCCCTTCATGTTGCGCCGCCATATGGTTGTCGTCATGGTACCACAGTTGGTGCAAGACAGGTCCACACGCCGTGTCGCCAACTGTATGGAAAATAGAGTGGCATGATTAAGTTGGTGCAAGTCTGGGATATGTCACATTGCAACATTATCCTTAGGAAGATTCGAGATTCTAAAATTATACAAATTTTGAATTAGAATCTATTTTAGAGATATAATATTTCTTCTTGGTAGATGCACAAAATAATTATATAAAAAACTTTACAACCAGACCCCAGACCATTAATTTAACACAATGAATTATGATATTTTTTTCAACACTTGGTGGAAGACTATTCTTTGCCTTCTTCCAAAGCCCCTTTATTGTCCCAGAAAGTCACCAAGGAAAAGTACGAAGGTGCAAACAACAACAAGACTTTTCCGACCATACCACCATGGCAATAGTGTCCAATACTCTCGCAATATAGTGCTGGTCAAACGATTAGTGTAAGCGATTGACTATGTAAATAGTCGCCAGGTGACAGGACCAGTAATGGGCGTCGGTCAATCAACCCTAAAATTGATCAATCCTTTCAATTTCTGAGGCAAATAATTTTAATAGTGCTGTGAGAGTACTTGAAAACTAGCGCTCAAATCGAGTTTTAATAATTGTTTAACTAGACTCAAAGATATTCGAGTGGGTCGACTAGATTTTGAGATAAAATATCACAGTAAATAGTAGCGTCAATATTCTCTCGTCTGAATAAAAAACTATTATTGGTTCATCCTTACTGGAGACCGGGAGTAAACAAACATTTTTTAAGCAATTGAATTCTAAGTTGTGGTATTAACTGGATTAATCAAAATAAAACAAAATATTACAAAAGATTGTCCAACCAAACATTTTACTAGTAATTTTAGGGCATAAATATATATATATAAATAACAATATTATATTTTTTAAAGGATAAAACAACGAACAAATAATATTCAAACTTTTGACTCGGTTTTGAGAATATTTCATATAATCGATTCAAATTCGCTTCGAATTGAAAAAGTAGACTTTGCACACCCCTAATAAATTGATGACAAAAGATTAACTTGAAATAATTGTTTTTTAAATTGCTCTATATTACTTAAATCAGACATGTTAGCTCAGTTGGTATATTGTCTGCCAACTGAGCCAAGGGTCTCGGTTTGTTACCCAGCACGACCTTAAATGTATCATATAAGAAAATATGGTTATACCCTTTCACAATGATAAATTAATGGCCGGAGACTGGATGTTGTGTCTGTACTAGACTAGATTATAAGGCATATGAAGCTACGACAGGACTGGCAAACCAGTAGTGGAAAATATATTGCTTGAATAAAAACAGACCAAAGGCTGGAAACAATAACTATACATAATTGGTTCCAGCCTTTGGTCCGTTTTTATTCAGGCCATATATTTCCCGCTACTGGCTTGCTAGGCTTGTCGTAGCTTCATATGCCTTATAATCTATCTTAAGACTAGGACAGACACAACATCCAGTCTCCGGCCATTAATTTATCATTGTGAGAGGGTAAGCCCACGTTTCACCAATGATACAAGTTATGGCCATGCCGAGAATCGAACCCGAGACCCTTGGCTCAGTTGGCAGACAAGCTACAGCCTGAGCTAAGGTGTCAGGTTAAAAACAGTAGTGGATGTAAATAATGAATCTCACATGAACTAAAATAAAACATTATGATTTCATTCAACTAAAGTGGATACACAGAGGGTTTCAAAAGTTCCTATAGAATAGATTATTTATAAATATATGCTTTTATTTAACATCATTTATTTATTTATACTATTAGAATATTAATGGGGAGGATAAAATTCTCACTTCTTGATTCCCCTTTCAGATGATGTTCATTTTACTTACATCCACCTGCTTTTGTTTTGTTCCATACACAATTTACTGCACGGGAACTTTTGTAACACCCTGTAGAAGAACGTTAAGAGATGTCCCAAACCTACCCTTCCCGACTTGCTGGAGGAGATATTGCACCACGGGTTGCCACCGGTGAAGTCGGGAACGTACAGAGACTCAGTCTGGAGGCTAGGGTCGGCCTTGGAAGGGAAGCTCTGCTTCCTCCTGCTGCTATCATGCTTACTCGCCACAGCAAGGACGTTGTTGTTCATGGAGCAGGCGTCTATCGACTTGATGACCATGGACAGGGCACCAGGGGGAGACCCTTCGTCAGAGCTCTGCAGGAGGTTGGTCCGGTTGCCCAACACGACGGCGGGAGAATGCGGGCCCTCCGACGAAAGAGGAGGGACAAGCGGGGAGCCGTGGATCGCCGCATACAGCTTGCTGCGGGACTTGAGCGAGTGCTGCAGTGACGAGGCCATCGGGGCGAGTCGGTTGTTGGCGGCAGCCTCCATAGGCGGAATGCCCAGCTTGCGGCAGGAGATTAGTGTCCTCAGGAGGTTGCTGGCCTCCCCTCCGCCCCCGTTACTCCCAAGGTTACTGGTGATCGGACTGAGAAGACAAGTAGCACACATGTTAGAACCACGATGACGCGGGATGAACACTTTCATTGAGACAGGATTCCAATTGTGAACAGGACATTTTAAATACATGATGAACAATTATAGATCAGCAGTTGAATTGAGCAACGGAACGTTGACTTTATGCACCAACGCAACAACCACTAAGCTATTCAGGTTTAACCTGCGCCCACTCAAACATCCCCATAGTTTAAGGCAGAGCCTGTGATGGACATTAGAGATTAACAAAAAATATATGTTGGGAAATTATATGTGGACATGGTAATCAAACCCTGGACCATAAGAGTGGTATGCTGATACTTAATCGTGACCTAGGTATTCCACAAACCAAGGCATGATGGGTGACAGACTTGGCATCACTATATTAATATAAGAATTACCTGCGATCTCCGTGTTTTATAGAAGGAATTCCCATTTTTTATAAACACTTTTGAAAGTAGTTGGAGGAATTGAATATGTTTTTTTAATGAATTGATAAGAGCACAGTCATGCTATTTGTGCAAAGTGCAGTAAGATTTGAACTTGGGAGAGAAATACATCCGGCCACCGTGTCGGGTAATATGCGTATGCACTAATTATGTCAATGTGATAGGGATGAAGAAGATTGAGTTGGGAGGAAATATAATCAAATTTGCGGAAAGGGATAATGGAAAACTATTTGGTAAAAGCCACTCTCAATACACCAGGCTGGGATTCAAACCCTTATTTCCTCAACATCAGCAATGCAGTTTATTGCGAGAGTGGTGCGTTAAGACCATTTGAGCGCCGACGCAGGTCCAATGGTTAAAGATGGCGTGGGAGGATAGAAAAGTGTTTAGTTTGCCAGATGGAGACGTTTTACTGGAAACAGCTGCTGATGAGTTTGTCAGTTCATTATTTTTCTTCTATTAAAGAGCCTACTATTTAAAGCTTGCAGTCATATTCTAGGCTCACTTCTACTAGTTTTTAGTTGTATTATACCTGTTTTGCCCAGTCGCCAAATATCCTCCGAGTATTCCCGGTGTGGGAGTGCTTACCTGGTGCGATGGTGCCAGTCTCTGGGACTAGAGCCACACTCGCTGTCCTTGTCAGAAGAGGGGTGAGGGCTGCCGCGCTCATGTGTCGCCACCTCCTCCCCTTCCTCCTGGGGCTCCTCCTTGACCCCTTCGTCCTGGTCGATCACCAGTCGACCCTCGCCCTGTAGCGATGTGGTGGACTCGCCTCCCTTCACCTCCGCGGACAAACCCCCACTCTCACAGTCCGACATATCCGAGTGGTCCTCCTCCGCTTCGTCTCCTGCGGGACATGACACAGCCGTGCGTGTACACATATGGGCAGGATTTACAAATTGAGCTCACATGATAAATTATCTAAAGAAAACACACACAAAAAATTCTAAAATCATTAAATGGGTATAATTTTTATTGAATGTTTACTTTGTAAAGACAGGATTATATTATCAAAAAATGTACTTAACCTAGAACAACAATACACTCAACCCCAGCATAAGAAATTTTAAAATGATTGTGAAAAAAAAACAGAGAACACAAGAATGGGACCCTCAAATCCTTTAAGATATTCGAGGATTCAAGACTCATATCATTAAAAAAAAAATATTTTTTTACAATATTTTTTATTGAAATTAGTTTTATAGTTTTAATACTGCTTATTGGTGGCTCATAACCAATTATAACTATAGAATGATCTTAACAACCAGACCCCAGATCAGTAATTTAACATCAAACTAAATGTTTGAATATTATAATGAATGGATTAAAAGAAAGAATGATTACATTTAGTTACTATTTCTATATTCTATTATATTTATATTTCTTCCTAAGTTCATAATTTTTTTCTAAGATTTGGATTTGAGATTCAGAGGTAAATTGTTTGTTTGGTTTTTATTGTTTTTAACCTTCTAATAAGAGCATGAATAATACAGTAAACATATATGAACAAACATTTAACACCAGCCTCGAAGGGCTCTCGAGAACAGACACTACATTGAACATATAATATAATTCAAAATGACATAATATGGCGCCCTGGCGGGCTGAAATGTACCGTCAGTAGGTTAGGGGTAGGAAAAGTATATTAAAAAAACTACCACGTTGCACATGATGGGTCACCAGGACCTTATAACATACACATATATATTCCTCAATATATTTTCATTTTAGGAACCATTTAAATTTGGGACTTTTAGATCAGTTGACTTCCCATGTTTCTTGAGAGAAGACAGACAGTTTGTTACTATTTGTTTAGTTGCCTCTGGAGACTTTAAAAATCTGTCAATTCACAATCCATAGTTCTCCAGTCATTACTTTTGTAATGATCAGAACATTTGTACTCTGCTTTCAAAATTATATTGACTCCAACATTTGGTTTGAAGTTTTGTTAAAAAAAATCTTTTTTGCACAGAGAAGGGACTACTATATTTGTTTTTAATGCTCCAACAGTTTGTTTATTTTTTTATTTACAAATATTGTTAATGACAAACATTCCTAGCGCAATGGATGGGATAAATTTTTTAACCACTTATTGAGGTGTTAAGATGTTTGGTTTGAACTCTGTTAAATTAATCACTTTAATATTATTCAAAGTTAAATGGTAAATTTCAGAAAGGTTTTAAGATTGTATTACGTATATAAAATGTAATGTATTGATTTGGATTAATCTAAATTATGTAAAAAGTCATGGATGAAGGTAATTTTTCTTTAAAGTAATATAGGTAGAGTATCCTTTTAAGATCCATCCATGAACAAACACGCGTTTCTCAGAATGAGGTGAAAAGGACTTCACCCCTAAAATATTTTTTTTATACCTTCTTTCCTGGTAAAAGAGTAACTGCGTCAATTCCTGTTGAAGGGAGGAGGTTCATAGTATTTGGCAGAACACGCCATTTCTTTATACCAATAAGAAGCTAGCCCTCACAAAATGTGTCGCCAGGACTCTGTCTATTGGTTACTTTTTACATTGTTGACCAGGGGAGAAAATGCAAGGGATATGTCATATATAAACCATTGTACGTATGTTTATAGTATTGCAATTGACGACGACGATGAGGAGGACGATCTCCGGGACCTCGCTCACGCACGAGTCAGTCACAGTCCAACACATTATAATATAAGTCACTTCAATATCACAAGTGTGCAGTGATAAGAAACATTTAACTGAAATATGTGCAAGTAATTTACAGGTGTAATTTAAATAAACCGTGTGTGAAATAACAGCCATCAACATTTGGCATTAAATGGCATTAAATGAGAAATTTCAGGACATCCTTGACAAGATACATATTCAACATCTGTTGATTTCACCAAGTGGATAAAACTATACTCTGTTTCTGCTGGAGAAACATGTTTTATTTTGTTCAAAAGAAATGTGCTATAAAACTGGAAAATACTGCCCTTAATTTACAGTCCCTCCCATCCCAATTTGAGCTTAGTTAAGTATTGTATATATTTATAATAAAAATAAAGGTAGCATTTAAAATGCTCCCCTGCTAAATGACCGCAGTTTATGTTTGAGCCAGACGACACAAGGGAGAATAGGTTACCAACAGTTAAGTGCTATGAGCCCCGCGATGAATGTTTACCAGACTCACCAGAGTCCCCCTTGTCCCGGTGTGGAGAGATCCCGTTCACCTGCCCCTTGTCCTGTTCCCCGTTCAACATATCTTCTTCCTCATCCTCCTCTGACGGCTCCCGCTTCAGCCTCAGCTCCAGGGCCTCCGTCTCCGCCATCTCCCGCATCTCCTTCTCCATGGCCAACACGTCCCCGTTCTTACAGGAGCGCATGGGCTCCTCGGGCCTGCCCTTACTGCTGTCGGGCGAGCATGCCGGCTGCTTCCGCTGGTCCTGCACCAAGGACAGGTTGGTACAGTCACAGGTAAAACTGTATTAACATCAGTTATATTCACAAAAACAAACTTTCCACAAACAAGAGGTTCCCAAAATGTGGCGCTGTAGCATGTCACTCAAGTAAAATGACATCTACAAACTGTAACCTGCACAAAATACTAAACTGAAATAAAGAAATCCAAAGAAGAGAATTAAAACTGATATATTCTGCAATAATATAATTTGTATTCTGCTTACATTAAGTGGATGTCCCCGGATACAAACATCATGCTTCGACAATCTATTCTGCAAATATGGCGGAAGCGAGGGTGTGGCAGTATTAACGGACGTCTGAACCCTTGAACCCTCGATGTTGAAGAAAGACCTGACTGTCGTTGCTTCGTGCCCCAAGCTACCCTAGCGNTTCCTTTTCCCTCATTACATGCCCATATTTGGTCCTGTTTGGAGTCAGAAAAAGAATATATAACGGGTGACCCCTAGGTTCATTCTACTGTAGTTCATCATATTATATCCTCAAAGGATGAACCTCAGCTCCAGCACCTGAATAAGAAACTGGTGGTCTTGATGTCTGGGTCGTGGGTCTCACCGCCTCGACACCGAGGAAATCTGGTCTGATGTTCCAAGTATTCAACAAATAGCCAAGTCCTTTGTCAACATCGAGTGTTCAAGGGTTCAGACATCTGTTAAAACTGCCATGCCTTCGCTTCCGCCATATTTGCAGAATATATCAGTTTTAATTTCCTTCTTTGGATTCCTTTATTTCAGTTTAGTATTTTGTGCAGATTACGGTTTGTAGAAGTCAGTTTATTTGAGTGACATACTACAGTGCAAAACCATTTTCAAGTTTCAGCTTTAGTTTTTATTTATGTTGTTTCCTTCTTACAAATTGTAATTTGACTTGAGCTAGGACCCTCGAATCATTAAAGATATTAAAGATTCGAGGATTTGAGAATATCAAATTTTTAAAAAATAAAGGGATTTTTTTCTATCAAACTTTTAAAATGAAATTTATTTTAGGGCTCTAATACTACTATTGGTGTTTAAACTTTAACCTAATTGTAAGACACACTTAACAATCAGACCCCAGACCATTGTTTTAACACTTAACTGAATGTAGGAATTTTATAACAAATACATTTTTTCAAGAACTGTAAACATTTAGTCATTATTTTTTATTCTTGTTATATTCCTACTTCCTCTTATTTTCATAACTTTTCCCCCAAATTTGAACCCAAAGATAAAATGAATATTTGTAAAGTAGTGGATATGACCCATCTTTAGAAATGACTTTATTTAAGCACTAATTACGATAATGGTTTTATGGATAATAAAGGTTATATTTACAGGATGTGTACCCACATTTGTGGAGGGAGAGTGGAGAACTATTTTGGAAAAAAAAAAAAAAAAAAACCTCTCAGTACATCCAACCAAGATTTAATTCTCAATTTCCCCGTCATTGGCAGTCAAGTCTACTGCAAGGGTAGCTAGCCTTACCTTAGTCCATGCGGCCTCGAAACAAGGTAGATTTGACTATTGATGAACTTTCTTTTAAATATAATGTATTGAAAATTCATCTGATGTGAATGTGGGGAATGCCAGGCCTCCACCATGGTTCGGATACCACGTTAAACTGTATGGTCCTCCATTTCATCTCACAATCACCCTACCACTACACATTAGCGTAAGTGCGTATAACCCGAACGGGTAGTAAGACGTGGTGATGATGATGCTGATGATGATAATATAAGTTTGTTTGTTTGTCCCTCGTTTATATGTTTCCATCCACCTTTCCTATACCTTCTTCCAAATATTTCCAAATATAATAAAACAATAATAAGGGTCAAAGGTTTAGCAGCATGAAAAATATTATTTAGGTAAAACCCACTTACTGAAACTCCCTCGTTGTCTCAGATTTTGTATATCCCCCTTATACCCCACATGTGTGTTTGTGGTATGCCAACAAGTTTAGTTTAGAGTCAGTTTGTTAGCTAATAACTTTTAGTGTCCCCTAACATAAGGATCTCTCTTTCACAAAACCATTATGTTTTTATTGGTACCCTCTGTTACCCTGTAGAGTATCAAACTTACCCTCTCATTATTTCACTATGGTAGGATCATAGTGTCATTTGTCAAGGTATCACTGGGCTACCTTTCAGGGTAAACCGAGTCGACATGTTTTGAAACCCCGACAATAAAATATTTCGGCAACTTTCAATATGAGCTTAGATGCACTTGAACTTACCGGAACGCCACCGCCGATGCGCTCAGAATAACTTAGGCCTAGGTATTGTTTGAGGATGAGATCAGACTTCCTGGACACTTCCCTAAAGTCGTACAACACGTCCAGCTTGTACACGCAGCGGTGACATATCGAAGGCGGCAGAAGATCCCGCTCAGAGACCTGGACAGGGACAGAAATATGGGTCGACATCACAAAGATCGAGGAAGTTTGATGTTTTCAACATTATTCACTATCCTCAACCTGTCGCCTGGTTTAGATAGTTTGTCGCTAAAAGCACAAACTAATAAAATGTACTAATTAATATATAGTATGACACCTACACTTTCAGGTTACACGCTTAGTTACCAATCACGCTAATATGTCAGGGATGGATAAGGTTGAATTTTGAGAAAGAGTACCCACAGTTGCATGAAAAAACTTTTAAAAAAAGCCTCAGTACACTTGACCGGGATTAAAACCTCACTTTCACTGTCATCGGCAGTTTAGTATATTGCGAGAGTGACCCCTTAGTAAACAGTGTTGTTTATTATTCAAAACTCTCTTCAGATAGTTATTTTGAGCAAAATTGTTACTCAATTTGAATTTTCTAAAATCAGTCTTTAGTAAACTACCAGTACCTTTAGTTTTAGAGCTAGAATTAAAATAACAATTTTTCCTCGAGGTAAAATCAAGCGTTTAAATATCAAGGTTGAACAAAATCCATGAAACCGTTTCGGATGTAGCCCCAGGCACAGCTAGACAGACACAATTGCAAAACACCTTTTTTTTTTAGTTCAGGATTCATCAAACATTAAGATCCGTTATAATCTCGAGGTTGAAAAATTTCCCTATGATAATACTTTCTCTTCATTAGAAAGTAAACCACCTCGATGGTGTAATTAGCTAACACACTAGATTTGTGTTGAGCTAGACTGCCAAGGACGGGGAGATCAAGGTTCGAACCTTGCTCAGGTGAACTGGGGTAATTTTTCCTAAATGGTTTTCCACTCTCCCTCCGTGCAAATGCGGGTTCATTTAATTTACATTCAACCTTCCTAATCCTTAATCCATTAGCGTAATTAGTACTTAAGCGTATAGCCCAAATGAGTAGTAAGACACGGTGTGCTAAGTATGTAATACTTAAGGCGGGGGTCGACCACCTTTATGGGCCTTGATAGACTGATAGACCTATAAACTTATCCAAGGTCCTGTGATAGCCCATCATTTCTCTACGTGACTCTTTTTTCCCTATTGATCTTATATTTCCTCAAATGCTCGAATACTTATGTTCCCAACTTTTTAGAAAAAATAGTAAAATAAACCAAATGTAGCCTACATTATCATCCTATCACACTATTTAATTTTCTTAAAACATTATCAATTATAACAAATCACGTTAATATCTATAAGGGTCTCCACTCAAATATTATTTGAAAATACTTGGATGTATTTGTGAGTTTAAAAGACTCAAACATCGACTTTTCAAGACGCGGCTAACTGAAAATTGCCGCAGGATCAACCGGTTGATTGCAATGTACCAGTTGCAGCCCCCTGACCTAGTCCAACATGTGAGATGAGTTTGTGCACACTTGCGGCAAAAATCTAACTGTGAGATTTAATGGACTAGATTTTATAAGTTACCTATAGCATGAACGTGCTAAGAAGAAGAGTTTAGATATGCCTATTGATAATACCTATAGAAAGTATCAACTTAACGGTCGCTCAATTTAGGTGTTGTACAAGGTAGAACATTCACATTACTTGAACTCTAAACGAAGAGTATCGCGCGTTCTAGACAACCATTCAAGTTGCGAGCCACGTCGGCAGGACTATTTAGTACTTCAGTTATTTGTTTATGGAATCCAGAAGTCTCATTCAGTATAGTTTACCCACGTCTCAGAAGCTCTGAAACGTTGTAGCCTCTTGTTACACTTTATTTGGCAAGCGCTTGTAGACTAATCTGATCTAAATGCCTGGCTTTAGTTTTAGCAATTTGTTTTTCAAACCGTTTAAACCCACTGTCTGTGTTTTGATCAAGCTGTTACATTGCATTATGTTAGCTAAATCCTGATCACACAGTTTTTATTTAAGTTAAGTGAAACATTTAAGTGAAAGTCATGTGAACGTTAAGTTGACCGTGATCCTGGCATTATTGGTGCAAATCACATGACTTGATGTTTGAATACCGGAAAGTAGTCCTACAGTAATAACTTTAGTAACTGATTTTACTAAGATCTGACAAAGAAAAGGTTCGAAGAGACCTTGGAGTAGTTTTAAGAGCCTTTCATTTTTTTTTTTCCAATACAATTTTAATCACATCAAAAATCCTGCAATGACAGTAATGAATTATTCCAACGTTACAGTGTAGAAACACCACCATTCTCGTTCTTTCTTTTTTTAATGGCTCTTCGTTTTGAAATGTTGTTTCTCAACTTGATGAACTAATTATTCTCTTAATTGATAAAATATTGGACAAAAAGATTGTTGAGCTTAGTGTGTCCAAAGTGTTCGATATAGTGATCTATCCTATTAATGGGTAGGCCCAACTGGTTTAAACACGTGTCAGCACTTTATTAGGGCTCACTCCTTCATAAATGGCCAAGATAGAGTCTTAGGATCTGAAAATAAAGGACACGAGTAGAGAGATGAACAGGTGGACTAAAATAAAATAGGCCTTAAGCCTTGTCTATAGACTCTATATCCTTAAGATGTGTAATCCAAGGTCCATAAGAGATTGGTGCTACAGAAACCGAGTGATCTATCTACCAGGGTTGTGGAGACGGCACGCCAAGCCTTCGACTCATCTTATTTTTCAACTGATTCAACTCTGACGCCTTCATAAATGGCTGAAGTATTATTATTAGCACTGCGTCTTACTACCCATTCGGGTTATACGCACTTACGCTAATGTGTAATGGTAGGGTGATTGTGAGATGAAATGAAGGACCTACAGTTTAACGTGGGATCCGAACCACGGCGGAGGCCTGGCATTCCTCACATTCACAAGTTGTCTTGTCAAAGGTGAAGGAAGGGATAAATGGCTAACGTATATTAATTATTACTAACAAATTGACCGCAATAAAATGCTCCCAATAAAGATGAGTTCATGCAAAGATTCTTTGTTATTGACAAATGTATTCAAATAAAAATTCACAAACAAAATCACCAAAATTGGTCCTAAAGAAAATTAAAAAAAATTAACGTTAAAATGATATATTTAATGTGTATTTTTATAATAGTATGTGATTTTGAAGCCTCAGGGTCGAAATTGATATATCTTTTACCAACTCTATCCAAAATTGCTTCCGACTCCACGGCCCTGTTGTCTATAGAGCCCCCATCTGTAAGTCCTTGGTCCGCACCACTTCGTAGAAGTTGGATCAACTTTAACTTTCTAAAGATTAGTTCATACGGATATATAACCAGAGCACCAATGACAATGAAAGGACTTGTCATTATGTAAACGCATACAAAAATTAAATTGATGGTTTTATGTGACGAGTTATTTCAGAAATATTTTTCTGAAATTCTTAAAGCCCCGGAAAGTGTGAAATCCCCTAAACCATTTTATGGGAAATACAAAGTTCTCAGAAAGAGTGTATGGATAGTTGTACGTGTTGTTATAGAGCTAAAACCATATATACATTTGAAGAAGCACAAAAGTCACATGGTATTAAAAGGACAATGATTTTCTTTGTTACTGGTACCGTGAATTAAACTTTTTATTTTACATTTTCCAGCTAAGATAAAACTAGCATAATTATAAGTTTGATATTTAAACTTGTGTTATAGGCCTACAATTTAGATATTGATTGTGATAAAGGGTTTTGTTTAACCTTTATTTGAAATATATTCTAAATGTTTTCTAAAAAAAAATGAGTTTTCATTTATTCTATGGTTTATTATTATTATTATTATTATTTAGCACCGCGTCTTACTACCCGTTCGCGTTATACACTTTAAGTATTAATCACGCTAATGGATTAGGAACTGGGAAGGTTGAATTAGAGGAAGTGAACCCGCATTTGCGTGGAGGGAGAGTGGAAAACCATTTAAGAAAAAACACGCCCAGTTCACCCGACCGAGATTCGAACCTCCATCTCCTCGTCTTCAGCGGTCGAGCTCAACACGACTAGCGCGTTAGCCAACTAGGCCAACGAAGTGGGTTTTATTCTATTGATTAGCTTAGTAGGCCTATCAGCTGTTTGCCCCTTGCGGTAAACCATTTTCTTATGAACCATATATTCATCCTCAGCTGCTGATCAATAGTCAAACTTGTGTACAACAATCTCCAGTGTTAACAACAAAACAATACGATACCGTATTATCAACCCTCGGTATCTCGATACATCAAGCCAAGATTCGAACCTTGATCTCCCTGTCTATTGCGAGAGTGACGCCTTAGACCTTGCGGCCACCGAAGCAGGTCACGAGATATGTTCATGATATCTCCTGCTGTAGAAATAAAACATTCAAAATTACCAGGTCATTGTCTATTATGAGCCCTAACTGCTATCGTACATAAACATTGGTGTGTTGTTACTAAGGTTGAACTGTGTGAAAAGCACAGTTAGAATATAAAGCCTAATGTTACTTTCAGAAAGTAGCCAAATTAAATTATGAAAAATTTTATCACTAGAGTAATTTTATCATTCAATTTGGAAACACTTGGTGGCGTAGTTAGCCAACACGCTTGTTGTGTTGAGCTCGACTGCTGAGGATGGGGAGATCGAGGTTCGAATCTCGGTCGGGTGAACTGGGGCGGGGGTTCCTAAATGGTTTTCCACTCTCCCTCCAAGCAAATGCGGGTTCACTTCCTCTAATTCAACCTCCCCAATTCCTAATCCATTAGAGTAATAATTAGTACTTAAAGTGTATAACCCAAACGGATAGTAAGACACGGTGCTAAAATATTAAAAATATTATATTAATTTGGAAACGCATCCAAAACTTCGCGTAGAATAAAAGTAATAAAGTTTATTTCAGGCCTGAATTATAATAATTATCTTAAGAGAAACAAATATTTTGATAAAAATAACAATAAGTACATTTGGATTCGTAAGTACAACTATCGATGAGCAAGGGAGAGCACAATATTTCTCCCCAAGAGTGGACATTAATATTCAACACTATATTGGTGGTACTCGAAATTACGGACATTGTTGGGGCGGTAGTACGCCATACAAAAAGTTTGGAAACCGTTGATTTAGACAACTCACTAATACCCTAGTCCAAATTTAAAGCTAGTTTGAGCCCCGATTCTTACAATATGACATCTTATACTAGGAAAGTCAAGTAGTTCATTTTGTGAATATTAATTGAGATTCTAATTTATTAGTGAATGGAAGCATGCGAGGTTAGATCATGTCAGCCAGTGAAGGTTAGGTTAAGCTAGGTTGAAAAGGAAACTTAATAATATTCATAATTTAGTCTTAAAATATATATTTTGTTTTAATATTTTAATTTCAGTGGATTAATTCCAACAGGGTGGCTAAATAATATACTTTACAAAATTCCCTGATTTTTCCGGGTTTTCCAGGCAACATTTTTCAATTTTCCCCGACTAATTTTTCCCAGTTTTAATGGTGGATGATGACTTGTTTTATTTATTACTGGACACATATTTTAAAATAAAAATGTTTGTATCTACTAAATGTAAACAGTCTTATCAGTTATTTTAAAAGTTAATATGTTATTTTATTTAGGTATTATTAACTTTTATTTTAGTGTTTGGTTGCGAAATTAATGGGATTTTTAGACATATTTTTTAATTCCCCGATTTTTTTCTTATTTTTAGTTAAATTCCCTGACATTTCCCTGTCTGTAGCCGCCATGTCCAATGGGTATGTCAGCTCAAATATTTACTACTTTATCATTTGAGTTCTAATGTTGATTGGTGTGAGTTTGATGGATGTAAACTTATAAGTAGTAGATGTGGAAGAGTGTTTTCATTTAGAATTGAGGAAAAATCAACCATTTTCAAGAAATGTGTATGTTGCGGAAGAGAGCCAAGTGTGGTCACTACAGAGGATTATTGTGCATTGACCGGCTCTATAGTAAAAAGTAAAACTTTAGTCATCCAATTTGAAAGATTTTTCAATGATGTTTTTGTTCCTGTCATTTAGGTGTATTTGTTTTTTTAAATTGCTCATTATAACAAAGTTTTATAATAATCTTGAGTTCTCCCATTTTTGTAAGTGTAATGCTAGTTCAACTATAATTTTGTGATTAGTTTTTTAAAGAAGAATTCGCCTAAAAGTTTCCATTCGATAGCACCCATCACTACCATTAAGGAGCTAAGAATATACAGATATAGAACTTACAGGTTATGTAGGCAAGACTATAGTATTTTTCTATTTATGCCTTAAAATTATATAGGCCTAGGGATTTAAATAAACATAATTGTTCCTTTTGATAAACGACTTAACCCTACATTTAAGATTTATTTCTAGTGATCAATAATGTCAAGACTCTCAAAAGAGGATTATTTGTAAATGACCTAGACTTGAGGAAATATTATGATACAAAGAAATGTTGAAGTTGTTTAACTTTATCTTAAAACTAAAACATCCACTGAAACATAATAAGACTAAATTTAATTATTTTCAATGGAACTGTCAAAATCTGACTATTCATCAAGCCACATGTACTTGTTAGGTATGAGTAATCTATGTACTTGCCCCTTGCCAGATAACATCATGGAGAGTTGTCATTGCATTCAAACCTTCAGAATGTCCCAGGTAAAGAAACACAACAAAGAGAGTTATATGAAATACAATTTTATTAAAAGTTTTAGTTAACTTACCAATATAGAGAGACACGTCATTATTTTAAATGGAAAGTTACGCTGAATTCCTTCGTCATCGAAAATAGATGATTTCACACCATCACAGGATAAACAAAGACGACACAGTTCATAAAATTTCGGCGGTAAACTGCACATATTGAGTATTATTGTCTTGAGAATGTATAAAATACAAATATTTATTCGATAATTGCTACATTTAGAACAAAAAAAGCACCTTTCTCACTACCGTTGACAAGACTTTAAAAGTTTTTTGTCGCCAACAACATTCATTGTCGGAAAACAGGAATACATCATATTAAGGCCCTCTGTGAATACTTAGATGCATGTTCATTGCTAATAGGTATTAAACACGGCCTCTTGTATAAACATGCTGCACAATTAGAGTCCCATTAAAACGCAAAATGTCGTTTGGTCAAGACGCTCATAATTGATTCAGACCCAATAGTTCACGAGAGTATGATTTGTTTTTAAATAACTAGATAGATAAATTATTAATTTTTAATCTAAAAAGTGTGGAGAGTGATGATATCAAACATGGAAATAAGATTAAATTTAGAGATATAAAAAGGAAGCTGCTGCTAAGATATGCCAGAGGATTAGATTTGGAATAGGCAAAGAGCCGGTTGAAAAACAAATAAATGTAAATTATTAAACAAGTTGGTAATATTTTTAAAACTTCTGAAAATGTTGATACAAAGAGTATCGTCACGAAGAAGGATGTGCATAACTATAAATGTTACAAAATTTGTCAATTATTTTATTCGTAAGAAGGATCTTACATCATTGATCTCCATAATATAGCTGGATGGACATACACTTACACATTCAAAGGACAAAAGCGTGACGTTCAAGTTTATCGTCTACTACACTGAGGGAGGGACAGATTTAACGGTTTCTTCCATTTTTTTTTGTTGCGAAAACATGTTTCTGATTAATAAATAGTGTTATTGTTTGAAAATAGTTAAGTATTATACCACACTTTCCTGAAGAAACATTTACATTAAAGGACATACAATCCAGTTTTTCAGGTAATATTGTACAACTACGAATAAAACCTTACATATGAAAATAGGCAGTTAACATCTATGTTGTTTACAGTCTGCCACAACTACACTTATATTTAAAGTTAGTTATTAGCTTGTATATTGGTTTCAGAAACCATATTATATTGTATGTTCAATAAATATAATAAACAAGGTATCTTAAAACTTTATTACATTTGTTTGAATGACAAACTTTGTATAGTTGTCATACATTCAAACTATCACTTAGGTTATAGGCTTGTGGAAAGTATTATTATAATACATTTTTTTAAGTAGGCTCATATCTCTCAGAAACCATATTATATTGAAATGCCAATAACTATAATGAAACAAGTTAGCTAAAAACTGTATTACATTTGTTTTAATGACACACTTTGTGTAGAAGACTTACGTTTGAATGATAATTTAGGTTATAGGCTTGTAGGAAGTACAGTATCCACAAAACCCTAATTTTAGTAATAATCCCAATATATATATATATATATATATATAAATATTTTGGTAGAATGAAGGGCCATTTAGAACTGAAAGACCTTTTACCCTAACTAAACATCTATAGAGTAAGATTTTGGTACGACATAAAACCTTACAAGCGAGCCTCCTTCAAAAATCATCGTATATATTAGGCTACATCAACTTATTTAAAGAAAAACTGACCAGTTTTGAACATTGATATGCCCTTCAAATCTTTTACTAACATATTTATTTTATTTAACCACTCACATATTGTTGTATCTCGTATATATTCAATCAAATTAATGAACGATGTCAAAATGCCACATTGCCTTATATAGGTGTAGTAGAGAAACAGATGCCCGAAAGTTTCTTTCTCTCTTACACAATGGTGTCTACGCCCGTTGAGAGCAGTTTGGAGTGACTGCGAAGTTGTAGCTTGCGGGAATGGAGACGGGGTTTCTTTCTATATACAGTTGGGTAACCGAACCAACCAAGGAGTATAATTAGAGTCATGAATAAATACTTGTGTGACAACATCCTGAGTGCCTTCTTCGTACAACCCCTTCATAACGACTTGTTGTGCCGCGCCCCAAGTCTGGTGCGCGAACCCCTAACATCGACACCGGTGAAAACGGGGGCTGACACATTGTCACCCACAGCATTGGATGGGTCCACGAGAGGTGTGGGCACAGATGGAAGCAGAGCGTGGTTTGTGTTTTCACAAGCGTTGTCACCGGTTGTCCCTCGTCAGTAACCCATTTGACTAACCTTTCGGCGAAGTAAACCGAGCTGTCTCCCGGTGAGGCGAGAAGAATTTGACCCCCTTAAGAATATAGCACTCAACCCAACGACGTAATTCATCGTTGTCATCGCTGCCGTCTCCTAGAACTTCAGGAAATCAACGTACCAGCTAAGTTGGCTTCGACTGTATATTTTTTCTAAAAAGTTTTTTTCCCTCTCAAATGGGAATCGATTAACTCTTAATGATATGGCTATGTTTGTTGTGTTATTCTTACATTGGTACTATTGGACATGTTAAACGTTACTGAACTATTTGACACTAGTCTTGGTGAAACTATTAATTTTAAAGTTTTCTA